>CAHIKZ030001304.1:345000-427500 GCA_903632075.3 Acanthosepion pharaonis | reverse complement strand
TGCAAACTTACTGACAGGGATTGATGTGCATTGAAACGCAATGTGGCAAAAAATCATCGGACAAATGCGGCCAAAGTGACTGCTGAGTTGAATAACCATCTGAATAGTTCAGTTTCTACTAAAACTGTTCACGGTGAGCTCCATAAGGTTGCATATCATGGAAGAGCCACTGTGAGGAAACCTCTTCTCTCCATTCGCAATATTCAAAAGAGGTTGAAGTGGTGCAGAGATCACAATGCCTGGTCTGCAGACCAATGGAAGCAAGGCATATTCTCAAACAAGTCCAGTTTTTCTCTTTTCCCAACTTCAGGGCGAGTTTATGTGTGGAGGCAACCCAAAGAAGCTTACAACCCTGACTGCCTTCTTTCAACAGTGAAGTATGGAAGTGGATCAGTGATAGTTTGGGCCGCCATATCATGGAAATGTCGCAGTCGTTGCCCTGCATGGTAGAATCAACAGCAAAGATTAACTGAACATTTTGGGAGATCATGTTCAAGCAATGGCCAAGACTTTATTCCCTGATGGTGACTGTATCTTCCAAGACGATAATGCTCCAATACATACCGCTCGAGTGGTTAAGAATTGGTATGAAGAGCATGAAAGTGAGCTAGAACACATGGAGTGGCCTCCCCAATCTCAAGATATCAATATTATTGAACATTTGTGGTGCATTTTGGAGCAACAAGTTAGGAGCCGCCATCCTCCACCGTTGTGTCTTAAAGAGTTGGAGAAGGTTTTAATGGAAGAATGACTGAAAATTCCTCTGGATGAAGTAAGGAAGCTGTATGATTCCATTCCTATACGTATTAAAGCTGTCTGTGAGGCTAAAGGAGGACTAACTCCATATTAAATAAATTTTCTTTGAATTTAACAAGTGTTTCGATTATTTTGTCTAAAGCCTGTATATATATATATAAACTGTGAGAAAAATTTCAGTTATGATCGATAGATTCAGCCATCCATACATACATACATGCATACCTACCTACATACACGTCTACCCGACCAGGGTATGACGATAAACTACATTCACGTCCTGGGTATGACGATAAACTACATCGACGGATTGGGTAAGACGTTAAACTACATCCAACAGCAAGGCCTCTGATCAGGTTTTGAGGAGTGTGAAACCACCTCTTAATTGCTGGTGTTCCCAGGTTCACCCTGATCCAGGGTGGTAGCAGCTTCTAGGGTCCCAGCTATCGGTAAATAGTTAACCCACAAATTGGGGTCAAAACATTATGAAAATGCAAAAATAGGTTTTAATACCAGAAATACTTTGCAAAATTATTACCAGCAATAAATTTTTGAAGAAAAATTATTACCAACAAATCATTATTAACAGTATCTTTCTGAAAAAAAAAATTACCAGCAATACATTTGTTGAAAAAAATTTACCAGCAATAAAAATTTTGTCAGCATTAAATAACCCATTGAGGTTGATATGCCGTAAATCAAAATAAACCAAACCAATCTAAACCAAAGAATACATATTCTATTCATACGAATCTATCCTAAAAATGTTGTCGACATTAAATAACCCATTGAGGTGTTGATATGCCGTAAAACAAAATAAACCAAACCAATCTAAACCAAAGAATACGTATTCTATTCATACGAATGTATCCTAAAAATGTTGTCGGCATTAAATAACTCATTGAGGTTGATATGCCGTAAAACAAAATAAACCAAACCAATCTAAACCAAAGAATACATATTCTATTCATAGAAATCTATCCCAAAAATAGAGTCGGCATTAAATAACCCATTGAGTTTGATATGCCGTGAAACAAAATAAACCAAACCAGACTAAAATCATATTTTCATCTATCACTTCAAATACTTCTGGATCATCCATCAGCAAAATTATCTGTTAGTGTGACTTTGTTTGTCTTCCGCCCCTCTCTCTCTCTCTCACACGCACACAGATATATATATATATATATATATATATATATATATATATATATATATATATATATATTCCAATATTCGCTTGAAGATGAAACAGAAACTAATGCTTTTAATTTAATTATATAATTAAATTTGAAGTTTTTAACTTCCATTTTTGAAACATGGTTGTTACTGTGTAGCGAAAAAAACCATATTTAAATCAGTTAATTTATAATATTTATTCTCTGTAAATTTTCATTGAGCACTGTTTTTGTAAAAAAAAAAAATATCAATAAGAACACCGGATTATATATCTTACTGGTCTTTCTTTTTTATATATATACATATATAATATATATATATATATATATATATATATATATATATATATATATATATATATATATATATATATATATATATTTGAAATAAAAGTGTAAAATTTAATATTATAAGACATATTAAAACAATGTTAAATAATAAAAAAAACTCAACAACAAAAGAAACCGGTTTCAATTCCGCTCATCAATTTTCAAAAACCACAGGGAGCGAAACCAGGTTCCTTCCCCCACCCTTGTTGTTGAGTGTTTTTTTTATTATTTAACATTGTTTTAATATGTTTGTAATATTAAATTTTATCTTTTATTTCGATCATTAAATTTTTGTATATTATAAAATATATATATATATATATATATATATATATATATATATATATATATATATATATATATATATATATATATATAATTCGTGGACATTGTTTATACATCGAGCGGCCAAACTCTATTTAATGCTTAACCGCAATCGTCTGGCCGTACGTTTAAGCATGAAACAGACTGTCACCGCTGGGTCTTCACCTCAATGTCCAATTTTATATTTACATACTAAATATAGAGTATCTTACAACTATATATTGATCACACACACACACACACACACACACACATATATATATATATATATATATATATATATAAAACAAAATAAAGTTTTTTGGATCCGACAATCTGTTTCATGCTAGATGCAATCGTCAGGCCATCTGACGATTGCATCTAGCATGAAACAGACTATCGCCTCTAAGTGTTGACTTCTATGTTCACTTTTATATTTACACACGCTCTATCTCTGATATTGAGCACTTTCCCCCCTAAATATAGCACATCTTAAGACTATATTTATTCATATATATATATATATATATATAAAGTACAGTGTATGTATGTTTGTGTATCCCAAGCAACTCCTCCGCCCCCCCCCGCTGGTCTGATTTCTATGATTTATAACTCATTCAAAAGCCCTAGAAAAGTTAGGCACAGGGAACGATTTTCGTTCAGCTCAGATTTCTTGTTGCCAGATTATGCGAGGTTAAAAATGTATATTTAGGTTTTACTTAATTAGCTATTATGTTTCTATAACTATAATGTATAACTAATTCTAATTTCTATTTTCCCATCTTTACACTATATTAATTTTATCTTATAAATTGCCCCCTCTTCTGTCACCGATGAAATCAAAATAATTGTTTGTACGGAAAATAAGGATCTACGTACATCAAATCGTCTTTAAATTAATTGGCAGCAGAAGAATTATCATTGAAATTTTCAAGGGTGAGATTAAACATTAATTCAATAGCTAAATGCAGTGATTAATTTTGAGTTCTTCTGTAGTTTATTGATGCCTATCACATCTACTTCTCCCTAGGTATTGTGATAATGGTTAAACCAAGTGGTCTTCACTGGAGGTAGCTTAAATACCGTCCGATAGGGCAGCTTTTAAGCTAGTAAGCATATATCCACTTTTCGTCTTGTTATTTCTAGACATAGAAAATTGAATGAGCACAACCCACCTCAATGGATAAAATAAATCCTCTGAAGTGTACATGGATTGGACTCCTAGTCCGGAGGTCACAACGAATGAAACCTGGTGATAGTAACAAGAAATCTGAGGGCATCATTTCGTCTGTGAATACTGATAATTCCTCATCGCAGAAATTCAGAGACATATATCAACCAAGTGGCCGCTTAATTACGTTCACGTGAACAAATGCTCTTTCATATAAATTTCTAATCAGTCAATGATGTAGCAATTAAATGGACATGCGCATTTAAATATGGCAATGGCGACCTGTTCAATTTTAACGATCCTGGTCGCTGCTGGGAAACAGACGACAATGAGAAATTCAGTTACTGCTAATCTATTAAAATGTTCACTCATAACGCTCTCAACGGTTTATCAGTCAGTTATGTGCCAGGCATGATACACACTTAGGCGATCATGTATCTTTCAATAGATGACTGACGTGTCAGATTTTTCCAGCAGTAGGTTGTCATTTCTTTCTGCTTTAGACCAGTTGCCATTCAAGTCTATAGAACCCAGTCTTCCCTGCTATTTACCCATAGCTGGGAGGAGAAGAAAAGGATTCATACCTTTCCCAAGGGTTATTAGCACACAAGTGAATGTAATGGATTCGACTGGAATTCGAACTCTGCTCTCAGATTCAGTTATGTGTCATGCGTGATACACACTTAGGCGATCATGTATCTTTCGATAAATGACTGACGAGGCAGAATTTTTCCTGCAGTAGGTTGCCATTTCTTTCTGCGTTAGACCAGTTGCCATTCAAGTCTATAGAACCCAGTCTGCCCTGCTATTTACCCATAGCTGGGAAGAGAAGAAAAGGATTCATACCTTCCGCAAGGGTATTAGCACGTAAGTGAATATAATGGATTCGACTGGAATTCGAACTCGGCTCTCCGATTTTTCAATATATCAAGGGTTTATAGAGAATTTTAAGGAAATTGTCAGAAAGAGAAAATCACTTTCAATGAGCGGCAGTTCTGATGAAAGAGTGATCAATTTTTTACGGATTATCAACCTTTGCAAGTTATTTCTCAGCCAGAAAATATTTTTAGATTGTAAGAATATAGCATAAAGATAAAAGTATATATCTATCCTTTGTATCAAAGTTTCAGGAGGCTACTGGTGATGTAATGGTTTGGGCAAAATTATATTTCATACATTGCATAACTTGATATCAATAAATAATCGTTAAAATGATTCAGCCTACCTGGGTATTATGTCTGTCTCCGTGCCTCATGAATGTCTACGGTGTACCCGTTGTGTGGCAGTCGCATCCAGCAGGTAAACGCACCGTGTGACAAATCAAAAATAGTGATGTAATGCTTCCTTGAATAGGACAAAGAGTTATTGGTTTCACATTTCCTCCGCAGTCAATGGATTTCAGTCTCATCGAGTACCTTTGGGATGTGGTGGAAAAGGATATATGTTGGTAAAAAAAAAAAAAAAAAAAAAAAAGAAAAAGAGTAAAGACCTGATATTTAATATCGTTACTCCTACATGGCAGTGAAGCTGAACAATCTTATCACAAATGAAGAAATGACGCAAGACAACAGAAATTTAAATTTAAATTCTGGTGTATCGGCACTTATAAGTAGGAGAGTATATTTGCTACATGGATCGTGGTAGGCTAACAACTGCCTCGGTATATTTAGTATCGATGTAAATATTTCTAGTTGAAACAATTCACATTATAATAATGTACTACAATTATAAATGAAATAAGACTATTTTTACTTTTTGATTTCACAATAAAATGCAAAAGATCAGCTGAGCGACACGTCAAGTAAAAAGTATCTAGATTTGCGTTCACACCAATCATTATTTCTCATGGTAGTGCTTAATAACAACATTTAAGATAACATAAAATCTATATTTCTTATTAAAATTCATTATCATTGTGAAGCTACATAACAACAAAATATAGGAAAACATGGAAACTTTAGTATTAATCATTATTTCTGCGATGAGGTATTATGTACACTATTTACATCATTCGGACTATTGTCCTCATCTTTGTCGCCATATTTATTACAACGTTTCGGCCTTTCAGTATCTGTCTTTATTTCTGAGATTAGGTATTATGTACACTATTTACATTATTCTGACTAATGTCCTCATCTTTGATGCCATATTTATTACAACATTTCAGCCTCTCGGTATCTGTCTATATTTCTGAGATGAGGTATTATGTACACTATTTACGTTTTTTGGATTATTGTCCTCATCTTTGTCTCCATATTTATTACAACGTTTCGGCCTTTCAGTATCTGTCTATATTTCTGAGATGAGGTATTATGTACACTATTTAAATTATTCGGACTATTGTCCTCATCTTTGTCACCATATTTATTACAACGTTTCGGCCGTTGTACGCTCCGGTCGTCTTCAGGTTGTTAGAATGTCGAACTAGATCCTTTATTTCACTCACTGGGGTAGACTGTTCTAGTTCCACTTTCCATGTTTAATGGATGTCAGTTATCAGTTATCTCCTCTTAATTCCTCTTTCCAAGTTCTCCACTGCCTTAACCGGGATTGGTTAAATCCAGTGACACAACCCAACGAGTGTGAGTTCAATACCTGGTTAAGACAGTGGAGGACTTGCAGTGGTGAATTAACAGGGGATAACTTATAACTGACATCCATTAAGCATGGCACATTTAACTAGAACAGCCTACCCAAGTGAGCGAAAAAGAGGATTTAGTTCGACATTCCAACCACCTGGAGAAGGCTGAAATGTTGTAATAAATATGGCGACAAAGATGAAGACAATAGCCCGAATAATGTAAATAATGGAAACTTTATTTTTCATTAAAAAACATTATACGGCATTTTTTGTAGTCTTACGCGATAAAATATTTAAGATGCCATAAAATCTATTTTTCTCATTATAGAAAAAAAAACATAAGAAACCAACATGCATCATTAAATCCTTTCAAAAGATCTTTTTTAAAATATTTAAATATTTCTTAACTTAGTTATCTCCCTTGATGTTTGTACGCGTGCCGACGTGATAAAATATAAACATTGTACAATATATAACCTTAGCGTTTTTCACTTCACACGTAGAAAATTAATTTTTAGATGAACACAACAATTTTGTCTAAGACAAACGATGAATACATCAATTTTTAGTCTTAGAAAAAACAAGACCCTGATTACAAAATTGTGCTAATGTCGAAAGTACTCTGAATAAAAGAATATGCATCAACATGGTAATTTTCTTTCTTCCTTTAATAAGGATACTAAGATTCGTAATTATGAGCGGATCCTATTAAAAATAAATAGTCAAAACTTGCCTAAATTATTTAATGAGACATGACTTAAGATATATATATCTTGAAAATATATTTCCAATTGAGCATTGTTGAATGATAAGCTAATTCTAAAAACAACAGCCACCTGCGTAAATGCGATGCTCTTTAGTAAAATGAATGGAGCACTTCGGTTGTTTGGCGTTTGTTTACGTTTGTAAAAACAATACGCTAGATTTGGTATCCTGTCGTGTGAAGATGGCACAGCGGTAGAAGCTCTGTCTGATATCAAATGGTTGGGGTTTCGATCCGCTTTATTATATTCCGGTTGATCCTGAAATTGAGAATGTGAAATACAGCATTTAAGAATTTATATATTTAAAAATTTATAAAAAATTAGTTTTTAAATTCCAATAGAATAAAAAAAACGTCTCGATCATTTACAGCATCCCAAAGGAAGCCTTTTTATTTATATATATATATATATATTCACGTATATTTAATATATATTATATATAATCTGGTACGGGATTTATACAAATAATTGCCTTTTAAGAAAAGATTTTAAAACTGTTCTTTCGTCTGAAATTTTATTTTCTAATGTTCTAATTTAAACTATTGTTTAAAGATAATCCATTTTTGTAAGGATTTAAATCTCTTGAATATAATTTGAACCCTTAATTTAATCCAGGAAAATGTCTACTTTAGGGTTTTTAAACTGTATTAAAGAGGAATAACATAACAGTTTAGGGAAGCGTACGGACTCAACAAATTATTCTTACATTCATTAAATCCAGAAAAGAGAAAAAAAACCCTCATTTTCTAGATATTTTGACAGAAATGTTCAAGGAGAAGTTATTAAGAGATTATCTATCTATCTATCATTTTATGTTAGAAACATTCTATTATCTATCTATTTATTTCAGTATCTCATTATTCATCTCAAATAAGTATGTTCAGTATCTTTCTATATATCATCTCATAAGAGAGAGAAAAAATTTATTTGAATCTTTCTGCATGATGAGAGAGAGAGAGAGAAAACACTAATCTGCATGTTTGCTATGCTTTACCGGGAAAGTCTGGATTGGAAAATAAATAAAAATTAATTCTAGTTTCGGCTAATTACATTCACTGATTATCAAGTTTATTCTTTTCAAAACAGTCAAAAAAAAAAAAAAAAGAGAGAGAAAGAAAGTAAAAAAAGGAGGAAAGAAAAAAATAAAAGAAAGAAATAAAATAAAAGAAAGAAAAGAAAAGAAAAGAAAGAAAGAAAGAAAAGACTTAAGAGCGAGAACGCATTTTTAATTTGTTTCCTTTTTATTTCCTTCTCATTGTTTTCATTGGCTAATTTCTTTTCTTTCGTCTCTTTCTCTAATCGACTAGCCTCTCTCAATTTACTTCATTATCCTCATCTTTTCCATATTCTTCGCTTTTCACCTCCTCCTCCTCCTCGTTCTGCTCCTTCTCTCCCCTTCCTCCTTCTTGTATGAAGTTGTTTATAGTCATATCGAATTAATGCAATATCATAGAGACGAGTTCGAATACCACTCGGATTCGTTACAAATTTCGCACAAATACCCTTCGAAAAGATAGGTATATATCCCCTAGCTATGGGTTAAACAGTAGGGCCTATAACTGGGTAAATCATTGTTACTCTAAAAAAATGTCAATGCAAAAAATAAATAAAAATAATCTTACAATCCAAAATATGTTTCGGTTTTAAATATTCCACGAAGGGTTGATAATCCGTAAAAAACATATCAATCAATCAATCGCACTAATGACCTTAGATAAAGTCATGACCCCATCTCATTCTGCGCCCTACTCAACTGATGAATATCTTGATGAAAAGTCTTGTCACTGTCATGCCACGATGGTTGATGGAGAGGCGTGTTGGTTTGGGACAAAACAATCACGCAAATTTGTTAATTTTGCCATGGAATCAGTGGGAAATCAGTTGTTACACATTTTGCCAACCTTGACAGAGTTTAATAATTATTTTATTCAGGATGAATATATACATTTTTTTTGCTATCATTTATTACAATTTTTTTTGTTTTGTTTTTCTTTCCTTACAATTTTTTAATCATAAGTTTCACTTATTTATTTATTTTTGTGTCTTTTTTTCTTTATTTGTTCCTTCCTTCCTTCCTTCCTTCCTTTCTTTCTTTCTTCATTCATTCATTCTTCCTTTCTTTATTTTATCATTAGTTTATCTTTCTATTTCTTTTTTTTCTTTCTTTTCTTCCCTTCCTTTTTTTCTTTCATCCATTCGTTGTTTTTCTTTCAATCATTTCTCGTTTTTGTTTTTTATTATATTTCAGCCATTGATGCCTTTATTTATTTTCATTCATTCATTCATTCTTTCTGTTTTTGTTTCTTTCATCTTTCAATTATTCATTCATTCTGTCTTTCTTTATCTTTTATTTCTCTTTTCTCTTGCTTGCTTTATTTGACTTTTTATTTCCTTTTCTTTTCTTTTTCGATATTTCACTTTCACTTCTTTTTTTATTTTGCATTCTTCAACTATTTTATTGACTTCTCATTTTGCACTTCTTATTTCCCCGTCTCATTTCTCTCCTGATCTTTACGGGTCGGCCGTCCAAAGTAAATCATTATCAGCAACTTGCTTATAATTGAGCGCCATTTTTTTTTCTCGATCATTTAATTTTTTTTCACAATTTTCACAAAAGGAAAAAATGCAATAAATATGAAGTTATTTATATATATAATTTATATATATATATATATATATATATATATATATATATATATATATATATATATATATATATAAAAATATTAATAATACATGAATATAAGAAGTAGACCAAACTCAATCGTCACTCAAAACATATGATGAAAGATTACACGACGAAAAATATGAGATTAAAAAAAAAATTCTTATGTAATCAACACACACACACACATTCACACACACACATACACACACAGATATATATATATATATATATATATATATATATATATATATATATTTTTTTTTTCTCTCTATCTATCTATATACATGCACAGAGGGATATATATATATATATATATATATATATATATATATATATATATATATATATATGAAGAGGAAAGAGAGGCGTGGGAGAGAAGAGGAGAGAGGGAATGTTTTGCTGAAAGGTTTTCGGCCCTATATATTTCCATACATTTAACCAAACCAATCCCCAAATAGCATAATGTTTTTGCAGACGTTTCTTGCTCTGACAGATCTTTTCAGCACTATATGAAACTGCTGACATAAACCCGCCCCAACCCAAAAACACAATTTAGTGTTAATTTCATCTTCACACTATTTTTTAACTACAAACTATCTTCCATATTGAGAAAATTTAAAATATCATGATATATATATATCTTTGTTTGTATCTATGTATTTATGTATGCATATATAATATAAATGGCTCAAACACTACATTGGAATCGGAATCACGATCCAATTCATCAGACCTACAAATTCAAAAAGGTTTGATAAATTGGATGGTGATTACGATTCCAATGTAATAAATTATAACCATGGAATATTAGTGTTTGAGCCTTTTATATTATATTCTTACTCTGTCCTGGACATTGAGTTCTACCTGGATTCTATCCTCTTGGGAATCTATCTATCTATATCTATCTATCTATCTATCTATCTATCTATCTATTGACCACTAATATTATCAATATATATATATATATATATATATATATATATATATATATATATATATATATATATATATTATATATATTTTTGCTTGCAAGGGTCCCGTTAGCAATTTCCCCGCACCAATCTATGATACACGCCCCTCATTCTACTAAATCTCAGTTTTCATAAGGTAGTATTCATATATAATACAAATTTTATTGTAACATAATTATGCACAATAATGGATCATATGCAATTTAGGTGAACGATTTAAATGGAAAAATTGAAAATAAATACATTCTATCTAAATACAAATTAGAGACATGTCATAATAGATCATTCCATCTTAAATAATTAGAGACATGTCATAATAGATCATTCCATCTTCAATAATTAGAGACATGTCATAATAGATCATTCCATCTTAAATAATTAGAGACATGTCATAACAGATCGTTCCGTCTTAAATAAATCAACAATTTTTAACGTCAACATGAGATTTCTCTTGTTAAAAAAGTTGAAGAATTTTGACATATTCAACATTATGGATAAAAATAGTGAATTTTTTACAGTGTTTTTTAGAGATTTAGGATGAGCAAAATAAATTCATGCATTTCTACGAAAAAGAATTAACCAGAATGACTTTAAAATCCGTGAAAATGTTTCATCTTTAATAGTCAGTTGTACTTAGCCTAATTTTTAACGTATATAAAAAAAAAAAGCAAATGTTAATAAGATATCAAGGGTCACAAAGCAGAGACTGGAGCCACCAATAAGGGCTTGATCCCCCTGTTAGGTGTCGTTGGATAGTACGCACCGGTCCTGTACACAAAGAAACACACAGACAGACATACATTTTCTAAGTTTGAACACTGCGTAATGAGAAGTTAAATAATTATTTAATTTATTATTTCCACTTATCCACGGTTAATTTTCCCACGCACAGTTTTGTCTTTCTTTCATTTTAACTTGAGGAAGCAAAAGGGAGCATACGCTCTCCGCTGAAACGCGTCGTTAATAAAAAAATTTTCATTTTGTCTCATCATATTCACTTTTGTTTCGGATAATATTCTACATCCTAGACATAAAAACAAATCTGTAAAAAATTACAAATAAACCAAAAACTATTATGGATATGATCAGAACCTCAAATACATATAAAAATAATAATTCTGAAGCAGGTATATATGAAAGAATCCGTCACAAATGCCCCTCACAATACATTGGTGAAACTTGCAGAAATTTGTTTAAAAAGTATCAATGAACACAAAAAGGATATTATGCACAAGAATCTATCAAATGCATTAGTCATAGATAGAAATAAATTCAACTACATCTTTGGTCTAAAGAGTGTCAGACTTATTAACAGAGAAAGTGACTTACTTAAACGGAAAGTTCTTGAAGTTATCGAATCTCATCAAAATACAGGGTGTACATAAAGTTCGTGTGCACTTTAAAATTTTTTAACTTTATTTGTATTTGCGAAAGAAATAATTTGTAAAAAAAAAAGTATTATAAATAAGTGAATCTATATTTTTTTAAGGTTTTATTGAAATTTTATTTAAGTTTCCACATGTCCTCCATCATTAGCAATACAAAGAGTAATACGATTTTGCAGTTCACGGAAAACATTTGTCAACTGATTTACAGTAATGCCTGAAATGACATTAGTTATTTTAGCTAAACTTTATAAAATTTTTTACAGATTATTTCTATCGCGAATACAAATAAAGTTATAAATTTTTAAAAGTGCACACGAACTTTATGGACACCCTGTATAAATCAGCTCACGGATTAAAAAAAAAAAATGGTTTTCCAAACAATGACTCTTTTCGAAAGTCAACTTACACGACAAGAAATGATAAAAAAAATAACAAACAATAGTTAACGTGATGAATGTTTACGAGAGTTTTTTAAATTTAAATTTAAAAAATGTAGCGTGTTCATTTTTATTAACTATTTTTGTATCAATTATGAGTTACGTTTGAAAAAGCGGTTAAGTTTAAGGAGGGTAGGGCTGTATTTTTCAACGAATTCTGACATCCGTTAAATGCATGTCGTCTGGATGATGCATGTTGTCTGAATGATTGGATTTTGTATTTTGAATTTTAAAACATGGTTATTACTGTATAGCGAAAAAACAATATATTAAATCAATTAATATATATATATATATATATATATATATATATATATATATATAATATAATAAATTTATAAAAAAAAAAATTATGTTATAAAATCACTACAAAATAGCCATTTTGTTTCAACACAATTCAATTGTCTTATCAAGTGATGATGTTGAAGATAAAATAAATTTTTATTTTATCTTCAATATATATATGTATAGTAATGGATAGTGGCTAGGACTGAGGAATCGGAGAGCCGAGTTCGAATTCCAGTGGAATCCATTACATCCACTTACGTGCTAATATCCTTGGGAAAGGTGTGCGTCCTGTCCTTCTCTCTCCAGCTATGGGTAAATAGCAGGACAGACTGGGTTCTATAGCCTTGGATGGCAATTGGTCTAGGAGAAGGAAAACTCTGAATTCAAAACCTGCGGGGGGTCGTTTGGGCAGACTTGTGGAACTTAGTGCACCTTCAAAAGTGTGGATGGTCCTCAACGAAACCTTCACCACTAATATCAAATCTCTTGTGCTGTTGTCGGGCTGTCTGTTTCCTGCGAACTGATCTGCTTGACCCGAATTCGACGGGAGAGTCGAGTGTATATATATATATATATATATATATATATATATATATATTATGTTTAACGTTGTTATATATATATATATATATATATATATATATATATATGTGTGTGTGTGTGTGTGTGTGGTAGTATAGGATTGGTGTAGACGGAATAAAATTCGGATAAACCAAAAACGCTATTCTTAAAAGAGTACTCAATACAGAATAGTGCAAATATTATTTGTCCAAAAAGTATGACATAAACGCGTTATAACACCACTACAAAAATAGGCATTTTGTTTCAACACTTTTGGTGTTTACTCAAGTGATAGTGTTGATTCAACATATTTATGTCAACACGTTTATGTTATAATTTTTGAAAATAATTATTTGATAATAATTATATATATATATATATATATATATATATATATATATATATATATATATATATATATCTAATAGATGTCAGTTATCAGTTATTTCCTGTTAACTGACCTCCATTAGACATGGTACGTGGAACTAGAACAGTCTACTCCAGTGAGCGAAATAAAGGGTTCAGTTCGACTTTCGAACCACCTGAAGAAGGACGGAGCGTACAACGGCGGAAACTTTGTAATAGATATGGCGACAAAGATGAAGACAATAGTACGAATAATGTAAATAATGTACATAATACCTCATCCCAGAAATATAAACAGATAATGTAGGGCCGAAACGTTGGAATAAATATGGCGACAAAGATGAGGACAATAGTCCGAATAATGTAAATAGTGTACATAATACCTCATCTCAGAAATGTAGAAAGATACTGAAAGGCTGAAACGTTGTAATAAATATGGCAACAAAGATGAGTACAATAGTCCAAATAATGTAAATATCCACTGTGCCATGTGTCCTTTCTGGGTATTATAAACCTAATTACTCCAGCAATCATTTTTAATAGTGCTCATATTGCAATTTTTTCTTTTATCGTTGCATGTGTGTTTTTTTTTTTTTTTTTTTTACCAGAGCTCATTTTGAAATTTTTGTTGTTATTTCTCTGGCACTCCTTATTACAGATTCCCATATTGTATTCATTTCTATGTTTGGTCGGCTCAGAAGATTTTTTGGCCTAACATATGTGCTGATTACTTAAGTTTACGAATTTTCCAGTGGTGTTCTTTGTCTATGATCTCAACTTGATCCCACAGATGGCGGTGATCTCTCTTCTCTCTCCATATGTACATAATACCTCATCTCAGAAATATAGACAAATATTAAGAAACGTGTTCGTAATTACAAGAGGATCCTATTAAAAATAAGTCGACAAAACTTGTGTAAATTATTTAAGACAAGGAAGATTTGATGAATTTTTTATTTTGTTTTTCTAATATTTTTATATTTTCGCCGTTTATGAGTGATGGTATGGACATATAAAAATTGCCCATAATGTATGTTGTCATAAGTGTTTTCGGCCATTTTGGAAATTTTCAGTTTTTGCTAATGAATGTTCATGTTTGTTTAAGATGTAGTTTTTGTGACGTCTAAATAGTAGCAGCGGTCAGTCTGAACCGTTTCGAAAGAAACACTGCATGACACAACTGCCTCTTAAAATATGTGTGTTTCAGGTATTTGAGAACAATTTTTCCACTGCCAAGAAGTGTAAAGATTATATTGGATCAATTACAAGGTCTTCGGCTAGGAAAGTTGATCCAATGTGTCGTGATAAACAATTAAAACATTATCACAACTATACTTAAACATGAAAACAATAAAATTCTTGAAGCTATATACATAAAACAGTTGAAACCTAACCTGAAAAAAATAAACTAGGAAATCTCCACAAATATTCTTAGATGCCTATAATTGATAACAAAAGGCATTGGTTTATACCACACGGCTTCCTATAATTAATACTACTCGTTTTCACTCTCCCGTGGTCATGTGCGACGTCACGAGCTGCGACGCGATTTTCGCTTCCGCGTCTCGTATACACGATTTAGTCATTGTTTGAAATTTTTCGTGCAACAAAAACAGACAATCATTATTGTTACGTCCGTGTATTGGTTGATATATTGAAAAATAATTGTCATCTTTGATAATGGCTTATGTAAGCGGAAAGCTTAGATTGGATTTAAACATGTATCAATATGGTGATTTCCATTCGTCTTTCAATGATAAAGTTATTAAGCTTATCATACAATATTAAAGGAACTTACTTAAAATAAATCGACAAAACTATATTATTTTAATGGAAAATGCATTAATGAAAAATTATTGCCTAAGTATACATCAATATATATATATATATATATATATATATATATATATATATATATATGCATCTTTTATTGAAAACGGCAAGGAAGATTTAATTCATCTTTTATTGAGTTTTTGCCAGAAATCTAACTTTTTTTTTTTTAAGGGTTAAAGAATATAATGTCGTAAAACGTGTTCCAAAAATAGAAGTCTTGCCCCAGTCAACTATAAACGTATATATGACCACCAAGAAACATGAAAACCTCTCGATCTCCACAATGTAACATTACTATGTAATGCCACACACAGAATTTCATCCATCACAAAACACACATCACACACACACACACACACACACACATATATATATATATATATATATATATATATATATATATATATATATATATATATATAAAAAAATGGATATGCGTTTGTGACCCTGAGTTTTTTAAAGTTTCTCTGAGGATCGCATAAGCGTGAAACCCAGGGTCACAAACTCATTTCCATTCAAGTAAATATGTTAGCTCTATCACTGATATTGAGCGCTTTCCAAAGTACCGCACATATATATATATATATAATTTATATATATATATATATATATATATATATATATATATATATATATATATATATATATATAACATTGTTATTGTTAAATGTCTTTTAGAACACGTTAAAACAGTAAATAATCCGGAGTTCTTTAGTATTTTTTGTGTCTTCTCTTTTTCAAAATAACAGTGGTCCAAAATTTAAAAATGAAATTATTATTTTCAAAAATATTTTTCTTTCGATAGATAAAAGTTTTTTGTTTCAAAAAATAAAAAACCGAAAACCTCATATATAATTTTTAAAATTAAATTGAATTAAAAAATATCAAGCCCTGTTTTTCATCCTCAAGCGAAAATTTAAAAATAAAAATAAAAATTTTAATAAATAAATTGTATGTTTTTTCTTAAAATATGATTTTTTTTACATTATGCATTAAGAAGTTTTCATAAATTCTTAAAAATTTTTTAAAATTTCATATTTTCATATATATATATATTATTTGTGTGTGTGTGTGTGTTTTCAAATCTGTGTGTTTGTGTTTGTTTTTACTTTCAATAAAATTTTTATGGAATTGAGAATTTAATAATTGTTCCGAATGTTTTTTTATTGATCGTTAGCCATTAAACAATGTGCTTAAATAAAAAATTTATAAAATAAAATTAAAATTAAAAAAAAACTATATTAATTATATTTTAAAGATATATATATATTCTTATATTTGATATAGACAGATATGCCCAAAAAATTCAAAACTAACGACAAGTTAGTTAAATAATTTTTAATTCTTTTTTTTATTTTTTTTCTATTTTAAAAAAAAACAGTGGTCCAAAAGAAATCCTTAAATTATTTTTTTTATATAATAGATTTAAATAGATAAAAGTTTTCGTTTTTCAAAATAATTTCCATAAACCTTAATATAATTATTATGTTTATATTGAATAAATATTCAATTTGTTTCAAAGGATTTAGGAATTCTTTATCAATAAAATTTTTTTTTCATTGAGAACTCTTGGAAGTTCCTATTTTTTAAAAAAATGATTTATTCATCATATAATATATATATCTATTTGATATATTTGTGTGTGTGTGTGTGTGTTCATTTCAAAGTGTTTGTTTAATCATGTTTGTTGTTTTGAAATATATGAATTTTCCATTTCTAATTTTAAAAAAAAGTATTTTCATTGCTAACCATTTTTAATCAAATGTTTTGATGAAAATTCCTTTGAAATTATATAGTAATTTTGAAATGTGAAATTTTAGAGGTTTGTGTTTCAATCTTATATTTCGGTTTCTATATATAAAACAAAATTATTTTAAAAAATTTTTTTAGAAATATTGATTTTAACGCAAATTTCTCTTGAAAAATTTTTGTTAAGTTTTTAAACAAAGTTTAATAAATGTTTACAATAATGACATCTGTGTACGACTATATATAAATATATATATATTATATAATAAAATTTTCCTCAAAATTTCTTTTCAAATTTTGCCTTGATTCATCATCGGAATATCTATTTGATATTATTTGGAAAAACTCTTTTTTTCAAAATTTTTTAATGGCGTTTGTTGTTTTCATTGTCAATTTAATTTTCTATATATATATATATATATATATATATATATATATATATATATATAATTTTTGAAAATTTTGAAAAAATTTATTTTTCCAAAATTTCTTTACCAGTATTTCATTAAAAAATTATAAAAATCATGAAAAAAATAAATATCTTTACACCCAAAACAAACTTTTTCAAGTTTTAAACAAACGTACACACACACACACAACATACACACACACATATATATATATATATATATATATATAAATATATATATATATAAGTTTTTGCCTTGATAAATAAATAAAATTCCTTTGTAAAATTTTTTTTTTATCACTAAATTCGCTTTGTAAAATGATAATTCTCTTCTGTGTAAGAAATCTATAATTTTATATGAATAGTTTTCATGACAACTATAGGGGTTGCATCATCCAATATATAATCGGGTTTCGCTTGGCTAAAAGAATTTTTTCTCTATTTAAATTAACAAAATATTGATCCCTTGAAAATATTTGTTATGTCGGCTGAGTAATCATCGTTGAGTTTCTTTCAACAAAATTATGCTTACCCGTTAGGATATTATTTGGATGTGCGGGAGGCGTGGCGGATATGATATCTGACAATGGATTCAGCAGTCTGAGTTCAAATTTCGAATGGGACAGTTGAATTCATTTTACGTAAATTATCTTTTCAAAAATTTTCTATCCATTTCTTCTTCAACCATTTATTGGTTAAATAGCAGGGAAGATTGTACTGCGACACAGTGTCATTCCCTTGAGAAACAAATATTTCATCATCTTGACACGAATATGCATGTATTTTTCTCTCTCTCTCTGAATATATATATATAAATATATATATATATATATATATATATATATATATATATATCAAACATTATAATCTTTTATGAAGCCCCAAAATAACACTTTCAAAGTAAAACAAAATAACAGCGTCTAAATTTTCGAACCTGTTCCAAAGAAAATTAGTGACACCTTCTCTCATGAAAATCTTCTCTTTTTTTTTTGTCTTTTTTTTTCTCCTCTACCCCTTTTATATCAATATATAACTTCCGTTAAGTTAACCGTTCAAATGTGTCAATGTCTGGACCTCGTCAAGTAATTTTAAGTTGAAAGAATAGAAATATTAAATTACATCTAACTCACCTATGTCTTCTCTCTCTCCCTTATTCCTCACTTCCCCACTTCGTTAATTTACATATGCTTAATACGGCCCGTCAAAAAAAATGTAAAATTTCTTTTCATTTTTTCGTTTCAACCTTTGGAAGTAAAGTCTTATGATCCGCAGTCCTTTAAAAAAGGGCTATGGTGAAATAATTTATTACATGGAACCTTAAAGTGGTCTGTTTTTTATTTCTCTCTCTCTCTCTCTCTCTCTCTTTTATATATATATATATATATATATATATATATATATATATATATATATATATATATAAATACATTTCATGATTCTCTCACATACATTCATATCTGTTCATCATACATTCATATCTGTTCATGGCGTATCTAAATGTAAACAAATGACGTCACACATTATGAAATGGACAAAGTACGACAATTATTTTAAGACAATTTTATGTTTATACATTCTTTTTATAGATACAAATATTTAAGTAAATGCTCTGTTTATAATAAACAGTATTAAATAACATTTTCCGGTCTGAATGTCCTATAAATTTTCATAGAAAATATACACTGTTTATATATATATATATATATATATATATAAGCAAATATATGGATATAGATCCGACAGCATGAAGAAAAATATACTGAAAAAACAAACAAAAATCCTAATATGCGATTATGCTATTTTAATGTTTAATGTCAACGTCGGACGTTTCGGTCTAATAGACCATCTTCAGGACATATTCATAAAACATAATACAATATACAATTCAACATGAAAAAGACGATGGACATAAAAGCAATACCAATCCAAACAGATAACTGAAATTAATATTAAAATTAGTTTAATATTTCCCTTTTTTAGCAAGATTAATGCTCGACAAGCGTACATATAAAAATAGATCAAAATAAAATTTAGCATCGTTTTTCATTCAAAATACTCAAATTTTAGGAATACGTTTTTCACAACATCGCCCACGTAACGACGATGTGATCATATTGAACGCTGATCTTATAAAAATTTCAGTTATCTGTTTATTGGTATTGCTTTTATGTCCATCGTCTTTTTCATGTTGAATTGTATATGGTCTATGTTAATTATGTTTTATGAATATGTCCTGAAGATGGTCTATTAGACCGAAACGTCCGACGTTGACATTATATTAACATTAAAACAGCATAATTGCATATTAGGATTTTTGTTTGTTTTTTCCCGTATATTTTTCTTCATATATATATATATATATATATATATATATATATATATATATATATATATAAATGATGGTACTCATTTGGAAAACCTCGGATAGCACAACTTGAAGTAGAACAAATCAGTACCCGAGGAAAAATTTACCCGCCTGAATTTATATAAACATTTATTATAGGTAAAAAAAAAGTGATAAAAAATAGAACCAAAAGCGTTGGATAACCTAATGTGATCGGCTGAGTTGTGCGTCTAGACACAGCTGACGCCAGGAATTTTAAAATTAAACATTTTTAAAATTTAGCTTTCCTACACCTTCAGTGTTTCTCCTCTGTTGATAATTATAATTTACGTTTAAGTGCATACCATCCTACTCTTCCTGTCTCTCTCCCACACACATATAATTATCTTATTTATTATTATAATATTATTAGTTTGCACGACCGTTGCGTCCTGCCAATACTTAATAAATAATGGACTATTCCGTTTTGATTGGGTGAAAAGACAAATCAATATCAGAGAAGCTATTTGGCTAAAGTGAATAAAAAGAAAGTAAGAAACAAAGAGAAAAGTTTTTAACGACTACTTCTAATACCTCGTAAATAATGGACTTGAGAAGACAAAAGACATATCAAAAACGCTACTTGGTTTCAGTGAAAGAATGACAGAAAGAAAGAAAGAAAGACAGAAAGAAAGACGGAAAGAAAGAAAGAAAGAGAGAAAGAAAGACAGAAAGAACAAAAAAGAGAGAAAGAAAGAAAGAGAGAAGGAAAGAAATACAAACAGAAAGAAAGGAAGATAGTGTTTAACGTCTGTTTCAGTGAAATGAAAAAAAGTTAACAATTTCAAAT
Source organism: Acanthosepion pharaonis (assembly GCA_903632075.3). NCBI lineage: Eukaryota > Metazoa > Mollusca > Cephalopoda > Sepiida > Sepiidae > Acanthosepion > Acanthosepion pharaonis. The sequence goes on along the minus strand of CAHIKZ030001304.1, from coordinate 406,574 downwards.
CTTTTCATTTGTACCCCCTTATATCTTAAAATAACGACCAGAATTCATATTTATGATTCTTATTGAAATATTTTGTTAAATTTGTTAAGCTCAAATATTTTACGACGTGTTAGAGGAATTTCTACGGATATTTTATTATCGTAGAAGTCGCCGTGAGGTTTCACAGCAAGTACAATGTTGATTTTCTAAAAAAAAAAAAAAAAAAAAAAATCAGCCCCACCCAGACATATGGAAGGAGCTGGTCTGGTGCTCATCTGCGAAGTGACCCTACAACCACACCCGACTATGATGATTATGATTTCACTTGTAAAGAAAATACGTTGTTGAGAAAAATAGAAGAGATAGCAAATTAAAAGAACAGAGAAACTAATTAAGTCATTAAAAAAATACGAAGAAAATACTAGCAGAGGGACGGTCTCAGAAACAGTAATGGATGTCAAATAAATAAAGCAGAAATGCCTGGTGGGGAGGCAAAATCCAAGCGAGACATTTGCACGCCTGAAACTGCCTTGGTTGATATTTGACGCAGTGAAAAACATTTGATTTTTTCACTCAATGACTGACGGCAAAAAGAGCGGCGACAATCTGACAACAAAACTTTTGAGTTTAAAAAGAGACAACAACTGTACTAGAAATAATAAAAATGGAAGACACAAGTACAAGCTGGGAGAAATGAACGTTTACATTTTCGAGGATGTTTCAATGGCAGACGATTCAAATCGAGAGGGAACAGACAAATTTTGAGATCAGACCACTTCCCAAAATCTGAACAAATGACCAAACATTATTTTTTCGTATCTGTCTATATTTCTGAGATGAAGTATTATGTACATTATTTACATTATTCGGACCATTGTCCTCATCTTTGTCGCTATATTTATTACAACGTTTCGGCCCTTCAGTATCTGTTTATATTTCTGAGATGTGGTAATATACACTATTTACATTATTCGGACTATTGTCCTCATCTTTGTTGCCATATTTATTACAACGTTTCGGCCCTTCATTATCTGTCTATATTTCTGAGATGATGTATTATGTACATTATTTACATTATTCGGACTATTGTCCTCATCTTTGTCGCCATATTTATTAAAACGTTTTGGCCCTTCAATATCTGTCTATATATCTGAGATGAGGTATAATGTACACTATTTACATTATTCGGATTATTGTCCTCATCTTCGTTGCCGTGTTTACTACAAAGTTTCGGCCTTTCAGTATCTGTCTCTACTTCTGAGATGAGGTATTATGTACATTATTTGGACTATTGTCCTCATCTTTGTCGCCATATTTATCACAACGTTTCGGCCGTTGTAAGCTCCGGCCTTCTTCTGGTGGTTGGAATGTCGAACTGAACCCTTTATTTCGCTCACTGGGGTAGACTGTTCTAGTTCCACCTGCCATGCCTAATGGATATCAGTTATCTCCTGTTAATTCCCCTCTCAAATTTCTCCAGCGCCTTAACCAGGTATTGAACCCGCACTCTTTGGATTATCTAACGCTTTTATCCACAGTGCCATGTGTCCATGTGTATGAATTTCTATTATAAACCTAATGTCTTCAGCAATCATTTTTTACCAGTGCTCATATTGAAATTTTTGCTGTTATCATTATTTTTATTTTATTATTATTTCTTCGGTGGAGCATCTTTTTGGAGCCCGAGAACATCCTCTGGGTACATAAAATTTCCTCAAAGAATGACATTCGGTTAGCAAGAAAAGAAGTAAACAAAAATCCCCATATGCTTCTTTTCATTATTGACGGATCTAAATTGCCAGCATAATCACTACATTAGTAGGGTAGGCAGGGATAAGTAGCCTTAGGTGGGAAGAAGTCTAAGAAAAAAGAAAACTTAATACAAAAACCGTAGAGTGGGCAACGGGAAACCCTATTATGATCTTTCCTGATAATTCCTGGGAATTTCACAGATAATAAAAAGAGAGCTCTATGGAGAACCAGAATCGCCTACGTCCTGAAGGGACATGGCATTAAAAAAAAACTATTTCTCCTCACAACCGAGGGAAATTGGAAGAGGAATACGAAGAATAGCTCTAGCTGACGACTGGCAAACAAATCGATATCTATCTATCTATCTATCTATCTATCTATCTATCTATCTATCTATCTTCAGTCTGTTCTATCTATCTATCTATCTATCTTCAATCTGTTCTATCTATCTATGTATCTATCTATCTATCTATCTATCTATCTTCTATCTATCTTCATCTATCTATCTATCTATTCATATCTATCTATCTATCTATCTTCAGTCTATTTTTTCATATCTATCTATCTATCTATCTATCTATCTATCTATCTATCTATCTATCAAGGGATATATCAATTTCACTTTCCTCAACTCTGTCCCACTCTGTCTGCCTATGTCTGTTCATATCTATCTATCTATCTATCTATCTATCTATCTATCTATCTATCTATCTGTAACTGTGTTTTTGCTTCTTATATATATATATTTCTTTTTCATTTACAGTGATAGATAGATAGATAGATAGATAGATGCATAAGCAATGGGGAGAGTTTTCATTCGGACAACTTCTTCCCGAGATGATGCTTTTCTTATTACTTTTTAAACTCTTGAATTCTAGGGTCAAGTGTTATCTATCCTACAAACTTTCATAAACTGAAGAAGAATTAATGTTTTATTTATTTTTGATATGATATATCTCCATTACTTCATACGTTATTACAGCATTATAAGTAACACACACACACATACACACACACACACACACGCGCGCGCGCGAGCAGCTACTGCTGATTAAAGCTAAAAGCTCTTCGCTATGAATTGAGCACTCTGGTTGTCGGTAATGCTTATATCTCGTATATAATGCGTTAAAAATTTCTTTTCTCTATAGCGTGCGCTGTTGGCCTAAGGTTGATCATCTCCGAATGATGACAAATCGGCCGCGTTTCGATCCCTGTTTGAAGCAATCTCTTGTCTACCCACACTAATGTGTTGTGATACATCGAAATAGTCTGTGGATGAATAATATATTTATATGTATTCTGTGTTTTTAGGAAGTAATGTGCTTGAAGGTAAACGTCTTAGCGACAACACTCATTTTGTGTTGTAACTTCACGGATCAGAAACTTTTCAAAACAACGAACTACATATTAGTAACCGTATATGCACGCTAGCATACATGTAAGCAAATAACACTGCGCATACACATGTAAGCAAATAAATGTTTACTAAATTTACTTTAAGGTGTTAACATAACAGTGCTCGATATGGTTAGACAGAGCTGGGAAATACATGTTAATAAATATACATATACCTACGTTTGGGGTGCAACTTAAGTTTCGTTGTGAAAACAACGAAACTACGAAAGTTAAGTGGCACCACAAACGTATATATATATATATATATATATATATATATATATATATATATATATATAGATAGATAGATAGATAGATATATAGATACACCTTGTGAGCCAGACAAACCTACCTAGGTTTCACCTAAACGGATCGTCAGGGAAAGTTTGAAGTTTATATAAAGTTTGTCACAATTCGTGCAGAAGTTTTTCAATGGTGTCCACTTTTATTTTTACACAAGCCCTATAACTGATATTGAGCACTTTTACCCATAGATATAACATACCCTAAAAGTAAAGCTGTAATCTGATCTTACATCGGGTCTCGATGCTAGCTAGAGGCAACCAGACGGTTAGACAGACTGATGAGCTGCGAAACAGTCTGTCTGTCTGTAGATGACAATATATATGTGTGTTTGTAAATATACTCTTATGTAGCGATGGAATCATATTTTTAAAAATAATCATAATTAATATATACATACATATATATATATATATATATATATATATATATATATATATATATATATATATATATATATATATATATCACTTGATAACTAGTAGGATAATTCAAAATAGGATATAAATCCAAAGGGAGCTCAATGTAAGAACATTACAATAAAATAATGAATACAGAATCAGTAAAGTGATAATTTATTTAGTATACTCAGATGTCCACCTCTTCAGACCAATTTTCCAAAAATAAACGGAATTCAATTTATTCAGACATAAGGAAAAGAAAAAGGTGACAGAGAGAAGAAAAAAGAAAAGTTTTAGCATCCATTATATATATATATATATATATATATATATATATATATATATATATATATATATATATATATATAAAAGAAAGTACAGTATGATATATAATCCAGTGTTCTTATAGATATTTTTATTTTTACAAAATAGTGCTCAATGTAAATTTACAGAGCATTAATATTATAAATTAATTAATTTAAAATATGTTTTTTTTCGAGTAACTCCAAAAATCGCTTGAGGATGAAATGGAACTAATGTCTTTAATTTAATTACAAAATTAATTTCTAAGCTTTCAGCTTCCATTTTTGAAACATGGTTAGAACTGTGTAGCGGAAAAAAACATATTTTAAATCAATTAGTTTATAATATATATATATATATATATATATATATATATATATATATATATATATGTGTGTGTGTGTGTGTGTGTGTGTGCGCACGCGCGTGTGTGGGTGTGTCCTGTGACGAAGAAGTGCCGGTCTTGTGGTTTTATAATTATGTTATTCTTTCTGACAGAATTTCTATTTCTTTAACCATTTAGCGTTTTTGGTTCTTGCATATGTTGCAAGATGCAACCGTGCAATATCTTCCGTCTAGACAAGTAGGTATAACCAAAATATATCGCTAGCAGTGGTCGAACAGTCGAAAAATGATTATCACTCGCCCTAAGACACTTCCTTATGAGCAAGGCTTTGTCTCCCTTGATAAATAAAAAAAAAAGAAAAGAAGAAGGACGCCAACACTGTTATTTCATGTTGTTTACAATGAGCGAGCAATCGTTTGATGTGGTATGATTGGCAGCTTGTATTACTCACAAGTTTGTCATTCGAATTTGTTGTTCTTGTTCGAGTTCAGTGGGTTGGGAGGGTCGATGTCAGGGAGAGTCTGTGATGGTTTCATGCGTGCGGGGGTGGGGGTATAACGGCATCGGTATTGAATTCGTAGAAGTGAGCTCCGTCAGTTTTTATCGTTTTCCTCTTGCTTAAAGTGGGTGAGAGTTTAGGGTCAAATTTATCTATCTATCTATCTATCTATCTATCTATCTATCTATCTATCTATCTATCTATCTCAGTCTATTCATATCTATCTATCTATCTATCTATCTATCTATCTATCTATCTATCTATCTATCTCAGTCTATTCATATCTATCTATCTATCTATCTATCTATCTATCTATCTATCTATCTATCTATCTATCTCAGTCTCTTCATCTATCTATCTATCTATCTATGACTTTTCTGTATCTGTCTATGTTTGTTCACATCTATATATGGATATATCAATTTCACTTTGACTCTGTCTGCCTATAACTCTGTCCATATCTATCTATCTATCTATCTATCTATCTATCTATCTATCTATCTATCTATGTAGGGATATGTCAATTTCACTCCATCCATGTCTCTGTATGTAGTTATATAAAAATCTCACAGTATTCAATTCTATCTGTTTATGCCTATATCAAGGATCAATTATTTTTCCTTTAGATATTTAATAATCCATAAGAATTATTGAAAGATGACTCTCAGATTAGTCGAAGCAATATCTAATTTATTCATGCGTATATATATATATATATATATATATATATATATATATATAAGGCTGCGCTGAGTAAATTGTCGGCATTTTTTATTTTTAATCTCGCGCATGCGTTGTTTGTTTTTGATTTTGTCGACTTCACAGTATAATAGGGTCAGTTGCGCACCGTCTGTGAGAAAAAGAGTACAATAACGCATTTTATTCCGCCAGAAATTTGGAAACGGCATGTTGTATTGCTTGGTATTCACGCCGGAAATTACAATCTGAATATTTCAGTTTCTTTGGATATCAATTTGAAGGCGGTGCAGAAGATTCGAGAAGAGTTAGATGAGTTTAATGGTGATTACGAAGGTACAACAGTTCTGAAAACACATTATGATCGTTCTGATAAGAAAAGAGCTCCCGAATTTGTTGGTGATGACCTCAGTCTAACACTGAAGCCTACATCAAGTCAGTTGGTGAGGTCGCGCTGCCTTGGGTCAAGAGGTTGGCTGTTGGAAATCTCTGTGTCTGGCAACATGAGTCACACAAACAGGAGAACCCAGTCATGACGGTCAGACAATTTCTACGACAGCGTCATCCTTTACATCTAACTCCCCAGACTGCAACCCCCTTGGTTATTATGTGTGGGGCGCAGTCTAGCGCGAGACCAACAGAACTCGTTCTAACCCCAAAGATGAACTGCAGGCAAGGATTATGGCAGCATTCACCGGCTTATACAAGGAGACTGTTCAGATGAGTTCCAGGAGATTCTGAAGTCGTCTGGAGGCTGTGGTTGAATCCAATGGCAATTTTCTTGAATAAATTTACTCTTTAGTGTTTTAAGATATTTTTGGGCAATTTAGATAAATATATTTGTTAAATGGGTAATTTAGACGACAATTTAACCACCGCACACTGTATATAGGTACCTCTAAAGATTCGCTAAAAACTGAGCATATACGATGCAAAAATGCCCCCAAAATAATAAAAAGAATGTCTTATCGTCAAAACCTTTGTTATTATTAAGAGCAAAGATCAATGGAATTTTTAGTTATTAAATTATATTTTTAATCCATAATTTATAAGTGAGTATAGCGTCTTTTTTGTATCTGTTACCCCCTCATTTATTTAATTTTATGAAATTTCGCGAAATTTATTTTTGTGCAGTTTAATGTTGATATTAGTTATAAGCAGATATCCGTGGAGAATTGAAGTCATCAATTTTTTCAGGACCCCTGTTACTGAAAATCTGCTCAGTATAATATAAAAATTGCAATAAAATTAAGATATTATTTAATAAGAAAATCTTTTAATTGCTTTCATGAATATGATATATTATCGACACTATTGTCTTAAGAAATATATTTTTCGATAAATAACGAATTTTTACAAGATTTGTTTTCATTTAAAAATGTTTTAAATCTGTTAAAACTCCATATTAATTTATACCGGTTAGGTGATATTGTTATTAAGTAAAACTATATTTACTAATCATAAATCGAAAAGCTTACTAAAATTCAGCAACACACATCATTTTAAAAAGAATTTTGATTTTTTTGTGTGTGCATAAACTTGTCGATATTGTAAATACGGACGTCCATAATTGATATAATCAGAAAATATGAGTGGTATCAGAATACTTAGAATATTTTCCGAAATTTTTAAGATTACTGGGCACTTAAAAAATTATATTCGTCAAGTCATTTTTGCAGAAACAAATTCCAAATATAAGTCTATCTAGATAGTTGTCAACAGCACAAAAACATCTAAACCACTGTTGAAAATTCTCTTGTGCGATATTTTAAACAAAACGGAATATTTATTACAAATCAGATTAATTCAACTTCAAATCAGCTAATCTTCCCCAAGTATATTTTTAGATGAATATTTTATTTTTAAAACGTTTTTAATAAACAGAATCACGTTTTATTGAGAGAATTACAATTCTCTCAATAAAACGTAATTCTGTTTATAATGTATATATAAAATCAGTCATTTTAATCAATTTAAATTCATTTTGAAATTCAGTAAAGTATTTTGCATATATATATATATATATATATATATATATATATATATCTCCAGGTAATTTGAGAACGAAGAGAGTACAATTCTAACGTTCGTAATATTTAATTAAAAAGAGGGCTCAATACAAAGTAGAGCAATATTGAATCATAATACAAGTTTCAATTAAAATATTGTTAATGATACTGACCAATATAATTGTAGGATTTCTTACCAATGCCCATTGTTAAACAAATCTCTTGTTTAACTTCGTTCTATCTCTACAATAGAAAATCCGAGTGCTGAAAAGTTCTATATTGTTAGTACTAAGAATTCGTTCAAGACTAGATGGTATCACCATATATTGTTCTTTACTAATAATACTTATAGAAATAATACATCACTTTCTAAATATTTTTGGAGTTTGAAAGATAATAAAAAAACTCCTAAGGTGAAATGGAAAATTTTTTAAATGGCAAGGACATGTAGACCCTTATATGAGCCCTGCTTTCTGTGTTTACGTGAGAAATTGCAAATTATCAGATTCAGATAAGAATGCTTTATTAAACCAAAGATCTGAGTTAACGGTAAATTGTAAACACAGTATACCTTTTACCTTACAATTCAGTTAGACGTAGAATTTGACAATGATTTTTCTTAGATTTTAGTTGAACCGTATTGCACCATATATGGCTTAGCTTTCTGTTGGTAACATTAATTTGGATTTAATATAATTTTGCATTAATCTCCCGGTAGTATTAATAAGATTTTGTACGGATGCATTGATATTTGGTTGGTATTTTTGACATTTTGATTATTGTTATTAACATCTTATATAAAGAATCTTTAGTCAACAGTTGCATATTAATTTACCAAATAATTCTATACGTTTAAATTATTTACTATTTTCTTAAAGAAGCTATTTATTAACTATATTTTTTATGTAGGGAAAGAATATATAGCATTTTGTTAAATTACCATTCCACTTTTTCTTAGAAAATGACATTGTTTAATATATAATATGTATCAATTTAGATCCGCTCCTGTTCAACGTCTGTGCTGTCATTGAATCCCACTCTACGATTTATGACACATTTATGAAAAATAATTTCTTAATTTTTGCTTCTTCCCTTACTTTAAATTTGACAAAGGTTATATTTGATCAGTTGATCTGAGTAAAGTCCACAAAGCTTATAAACACCGACCTTTTTCTTTTTTTTTTTCGTAAAAAGAGGTTGTATTTTTGCTTTTAAATTTAAATAAATATAAATAGTCATACTCGTCTGGAAAAACCTTAGGTGTTTTGGCTTGTAAATGAACAAACCAATACCCAAGGAAAAATAAGGGAGAGAAAAAAAAAAAAAAAAGAACTAAGAACGTGTAATTCAGGCGAAAACAATCGTCCAGAATCCAAGCTCAGAGTCTAAAGGAAAAAAAAAACCCTCCAACACGAGTAAAACAAAAGTAACTGTGTAAAGTGATCAATACACTAAGTAGAGCAAATCTAATTATGAACCTAAAGAGCCAGGTAAACTTACCTAGGTTTCACCTATACGGATCATCAGGGTGCACTGTCGTCAGTGCACCCTGACGATTGACGATTACCTGGCTCTTTAGGTCCATAGTTATATATATATATATATATATATATATAGAGAGAGAGAGAGATAGAGGGGGGAGAGTGAGAGAGCGGAAAGGAGCGAAGAATGAGAAATTGTCAAGGTAGAAGATATATTGAGAAAGCAAGGGATAGATAGATAGATGTATTTATATATGTAGAGGCAGAAAATAAGAGAAAGAAAAAAGGAAGATATATAGAGAGAAAGTACGAGAGAGAGACAGAGAAAGAGAAGAAGAGAAAGCAAGTGATGGATAGTTAGATTGATAGAATGTAAGAATTCAAGAAGTAGAAAAAGTGAATAAGAGAGAGAGAGAGCAGAAAGAGAATGAAAAAGATAAGAGATATAGATATATTAAGGAGAGTTTTAAATTAGACAGAAAACCAAGAGAATAAAAAAATATATGAGAAAGAGAGAAATATCGAAAACCTGTGTGTGAGAGAGAGAGAGGCAGAGAGAGTGAGTGATGCCTAGAGTTAAATTCATGTTTTCGAAATTATGCATAAGTAAAAATAAAATAATAAAAATAGAAAAAAAGAAAATTGGCTAACGCTAATCCCGTAAACATTACTGCAATAGTCATAATGTGGTGATCAGCCATCAAAGTGGATATTACGTGGCTGACAGGAACCGGAAGTGAGGCGTGTTCTTTCATTGTGTGGATGGCTAAAAATTTGGCGTGACTCAAAAGAATTCTTGTGATCTGTTTGATTGAAGATGGTGCAAAAGTGTATTTTCATTATAATTTACTTCAAAACACCATACACACCTATTGAAATCTATCTATCTATCTATCTATCTATCTATCTATCTATCTATCTATCTCATTATATTCATTATCTATCTATCTATCTATCTATCTATCTATCTATCTATCACGTTTTTCCATATCTATCTGCCTATATAGCTAGCTATGTAGATTCCTCAGATAGAGTGATAGAATGAAGCTGGTGTCAGTTGATATCTGAATACCGTGCAAACCGTTTTTTCCGTCGTCAATGAACTCACCATCTACACATTCTTCAATGAACAAGAGATACGAATTTTTAGGAAATCAAACGAAACAGTTACATACACACACACACACACACACACACACACACACACACACACACACACACACAGCACAGACAGACATATGAGAGAATGCGTACATATACACACATACCTATACATACATATATTTCTAAAGAAATGATGGATTTTTAAAAATTATTCATCCGATAGGTTTTTGTCATTTTAATCGCTATTTTTAGTGGATACTCATATTTGAATAGACGTTGCATTTATTTATTAAATAATATAGTTATATATTTTCGTCTGCTGGCCTGTATACACAGTAGAGGGATCGTAAAGAAAACAAAACAATATGCATTTTACGGCAGTTTAATAACATCTAAATAAGGCGTTCTTGGAAGTTGGTCTCCACTATTTCCAGCATTACTCTGTCGTGCAGTTCTCTCAGATTTTCAAGAGTCCAATATCGACAATCCAATGTTTTATCGCTCATTAACATAATGAAGTTGTCATTTGATTTAGACATTGCTTCCATCTGACGTGTAAAGTTAAGCCGCCGTGTATAATACCCTGGTCTAACTGTGACCCAATGACCAATTTGTAGGGCTGGAAATGAAGTTCTTCCTGCAAGATACAACTTGCCGAATGATTATCGATGACAAGTTCAGTAGCATGCCTCTGAGCAGAACGATTCCGACTGCGCAGCAAAGCTTGTCTGATGCGTTTCATATTTTCTGGGGTACGGACAGTTCATAGGGCCCCCACTGGTCTGCTATTCATTGGTGTGCTTTGTGTACGAAGTGCATGAACCCAACATATGATTGTGTTACGAGTGGGAACAGCCTGATTTCAATGAATATTGAATCGGTGACGAACCTCAAGCTGAACTGCTGTGACAGACTCGTTACTCTTTACGAAACTGTCGTAGGCGAAGACGAAGTGCTCTATCATCCACAGCGCCAAATGAAAAAAAAAAATGCTGCAAAAACACCACGAACCGAATAGTACATGTTGGACATATGTCCCTCCCACTGGGGCTGAATAATAGCCATTTCTCTGACTCACCCTATATAATTGAGATAAACAGTGTGAGGTAGAGGATGGACGTTTTTAAAAAAATTCACCTCATTAATTTTAGCTTCAAAATTTTTTACTGACATCAAAGTGTTCATATTGAATCAGCATTTGACAAAATCAAGTGGGGAAAACATCCCTCATGTGGTGTTTGTTTTCATTGGTGCATTTCTGAAAGTGACGCTTGTCTGACGCGTTCCACATTTTCTGGAGGTACGTACCGTTCGTGGGGTCCCCATCGGTCTGCTATTCATTACTGTACCTAATGTACGAAGTGCATAAACCCAACGTAAGATTGTGATATTGAATCGGTGAAGAAACTCGGGGAGAACTGCTGTGACAGACTCGTTATTCTTCACGAAACTGCCGTAGGCGAATACGCAGTGTTCTATCGATTACAGCGCCCTGGTTTCAACTGAAAATAAAACAATGCTAAAAACATCACAGACCGAATGGTACCTGGCATACATATGTCCCTCCCGCTGAGGCTGAGTAATAGCCATTTCAAAAATCGTCCGAAAAATAATAACTATAACAATCAACAATATATATATATATATATATATATATATATATATATATATATATATATATAATTTAAGGAAAAGCAGACCACTTTAAGTCTTCATTTGTAAAAAATTATTTCACCAGAGAATTTTATTTTTCTCTGGATCTTTAGACTTCTCTTTCAAAAGGTGAAACGAAAAATGAATTTAAAATTTACACCTTTTGACGGGCAGTCATATAATTTAGCATATCATTTCCGTTGAGGTGACCGATTAAATAGATTAAATAGTATGACACTTAGCCCTTCCTTCCTCAATATGAAGTATTATGATAAAAAAGAAATATAAAAATAAATTTTAAAACCCTCCCTTCCCTGTCTAAACTCGACCACGTCTCTCTTACCATTCCTCATCACCTTCTATGTCAACTTATATTGGATAAAAGCGTTGGTTGGATCCATTGACTTGACCCAAAGAGTTGTGAGTTCAATCTGGCTACGAATCTGGCTACGGCAGTGGTGAACAAAAAATTGGAGAGTTAAGGTAAAGGGAGATAACTGAGGCACCTGGAAGGGTCATGGCACGTGGAACTAGAACAATCTACCCCAGTGGACGTATTCCAATCAACCGAAGAAAGCCGGAGCGTACAACGGACGAATCGTCGTGTATATGGCAATATGTTTCTTTATTATATATAATATAAGCTTCACACTTTAATATATATATATATATATATATATATATATATATATATGAAGAAATTTTGAAAAAACAAACAAAAATCCTTAAATGTAGTTAAAATGAAAGAAATGTCGACGTCTGACGTTTCGGTTTAATAAACCTTTTTCAAGACAATATTCATCAAAATACAATTCAGTTCAATATGACAAATACGATGGACATAAAAACACAAGTCTTATTCAGAACAGATAACTGAAAATTTTAAAATGATCAGCCTTCCGTCTAACATGGTCACGCCGTCGTCACATGGGCGACGCTTTCATAACGTATTCCTAAAAAAGTTTCTGATTATTTTGAAATGAAAAAAAAAATGAAAAGAATTCTATTAGGTTCTAAAATTCTTATGTGTATGCTTGTCGAGCATCAATCTCGCTAAAAAGGGAAATATTAAAAGAAACCAGGTCTAGTATTCACCGTATTGTCTTGAAAAAGGTTAATTAAACCGAAACGTCAGACGTCGACATTTCTTTCATTTTAACTACATTTAAGGATTTTGTTTTGTTTTTTCAAAATTTCTTCATTCTGTCGGATTTATATCCATTTACACTTGCTTATATATATATATATATATATATATATATATATATATATATATATATATATATATATATTAAAGTATGCAGCTTATATTATATATAATAAAGAAACAGTTTATGCAAAGAATTAAATAGCAATGGTGATGTGATTAATGGCGAAATCACTTGGCATGTGACTTCCATCTGACAACAACTCGAATATAAGGATCTCATTATTCAAGGAATTGATAGTTAATATCTTATGAAGTGTTAGCGAAGTGATTTCGCCAATAATCGCATTTTTATAATTTGTTTCTTAATATATATATATATATATATATATATATACATACAAGTGAACATTGAAGTCAACACTGACGATTGTGTCCAACATGAATCAGCCTGTCGCCTCTGAGTGTTGACTTCAATGTTCACTTTTATATTTATATTTACATACTCTCTATCTCTGAAATTGAGTACTTTATCCCATAAATATATCACACCTTTTTTATATTTCTTTATATATATATATATATAATAGAATTTATTTCTGCTATTTTAATGGGAGGAAGAAGAGATGGGTTCACACCTTTCCCAAGTGTAATAGCAATTAAGTAAATGTAATAAACTCGACTGGAATTTGAACTCAGCACGCCAATTCATCAATCCGAGCCGCTAACCATTACGCCATCTTGCCTCCTAAAATAAAGAATTAATAGAGGGTCTTTAGATAGGTTACTGAAATAAATTTTGGTAAAATACTTTTGGTTGGACCCTATTAAATCTTTCTCGTGCTAAGAAATATCACCTCGTCTTATTCAATGTATCGGTTGATAACGAATGCTTGCTTCATTATAATGACGCTATAGAAATAATGTTCACGCAAAATATAATCATGAATTATCATTGTTTTCATAATCATTCATGGAAGAAAAGGCAAACGTTGCAATTAAGACAAAATTGCTTTAAAATTATGAATCATGACTATGAACTATAACTGATCAATTTCTGTAGACGTTTTTTATAATTTTAAAAAAGATTATTTCTTATCGACTGCATTTATATAATTAATTATTTATGAATTTGTCTTTCATTATTCTTGCTTTCTCTCGCAACCGTAAGGATATTTTCTTTCATTTCTGTAAGCATCCTAGGCCAGAAATAAAGAAGTTACCTATAACGAGGTTTGAACTCAAATCTTTGGATCTCGTTTGAGACAGACGTTACAGATTTGGCCAAAACCAATCACTAGGAAAAAAAAAATTAAATTTGTTCAAATAGCGACATCGACTCTCTTTTGTTTTTTTTATTATATTGTTTAATTACAGTTGTAAATAAACATTATGGAGTGTAAAAATGGGTTTCCTTCGATTCATGTAAAGAGGAAATTTTTCTTTAGTAGAACATTTACATCTAGGCCAGATTAATTTCCATATATATACATATACATATATATATATATATATATATATATATATATATGCCTGCCTATTTGTATTCTAGTAGTCAGAGTCGTATTAAAAGAACAACTCAAGCAGAGCATGACTCCTCCACTGGCCAGCATTTACTCGACAATCTTGACAGTGCCGACGATTAAAATAACGCATTTTATTTCCAGTTTACATAGTGCTTGCTCGGTTCACCATCTTTCGTTTCTTGAGTCTGTTTATATTAAGTTTCATCAGCCGACCCTATATAAACAAAAGAAATATTTTATTCTTTATTTACGTTTGATCGAAGAATTATGAGTAACATTTTACATTTAACTTTTTTGGAATTTCGTAATTTGTTTTTTAATCGTTAATTATCTATAATTAAAATAGAAAAAACAATTCTATTTAAGATAACTATCTATCTATCTATCTATCTATCTATCTATCTATCTATCTATCTTTATATATATATATATATGTATAGATGTGTGTGTGTGTAAAAATTTCGAAATTTCTTCTGTGGAACTTATCAAGACAAATGCAGAGGATTTTATTTTGTAACAAGTATTTATATACAAGAGCAAAAATATTATCGGTTTTTCGAAATTCATGAGTCAGGGACTCTGATAAATATTCATCAGGTTAGCTGGAAACGTCAGTCAAGAGATCACGAAAGGGATCTTTTACCCACAGCAATTTATCAAATACATTAGTTATAGATAGAAACAAATTCAGCCACAACTTTGGTCTGAAGAATGCCACACTCAAAAGAGAAAAGAAATTAGAAGGAAAATACTCGCAAGTCCCGCTATCAAATCTTATCAAAATATAAATCAACGCCCCGTATTATATACCCATTTCTCAATATCTGTTTATATCTCTGAGATGAGGAATTATGATGACTTGCATTATTTATATTATTTCAGCCTCTATATCTCTGAGATGATGCATTATGATTACTAGCATTATTTATATTATTTGGGCCTCTATATCTTTGAGATGATGCATTATGATTACTAGCATTATTTATATTATTTCAGCCTCTATATCTCTGAGATGATGCATTATGATTACTTGCATTATTTATATTATTTCAGCCTCTATATCTCTGAGATGATGCATTATGATTACTAGAATTATTTATATTATTTCAGCCTCTATATCTCTGAGATGATGCATTATGATTACTAGCATTATTTATATTATTTTGGCCTCTATATCTCTGAGATGATGCATTATGATTACTAGCATTATTTATATTATTTCAGCCTCTATATCTCTGAGATGATGCATTATGATTACTAGCATTATTTATATTATTTCAGCCTCTATATCTCTGAGATGATGCATTATGATTACTAGAATTATTTATATTATTTCAGCCTCTATATCGCTGAGATGATGCATTATGATTACTAGCATTATTTATATTATTTCGGCCTCTATATCTTTGAGATGATGTTTTATGATTACTTGCATTATTTATATTATTTTGGCCTCTATATCTCTGAGATGATGTATTATGATTAATTGCATTATTTATATTATATTGGCCTCTATATCTCTGAGATGAGGTATTATGATTACTTGCATTATTTATATTTTTCGGACTGTTATCCTCATCTTCATTGTTATATTCAGCAGTGGTGAACCATAACTTGGAGAGTTGAGTTAAAGGAAAATAACTGAGACATCCGAAAGAGGTATTGCATGTGGAACTAGAACAATCTACCCCGATGGACGAAATAAAGGGTTCGAAATTCCGGTAACCTGAAGAAGGCCGGGGCGTACAATGGCCGAAACGTTACATGTTTACATTATTCGAACCGTTATCCTCATTTTCATTGCCATATTCGCAGTGTTTCGGCAGTTATACACGCCGGCCTTCTTCGGGTGATTGGAAATTCAAACCCAACCCTTTATTTTGTTGGGTAGATTGTTCTAATTCCACATGTCATGCCTCTATTGGAATGCATTCCCATTCCAGAAAGAATTACTACTTTCTTAAGTAAAGATACATGACTACAAAAAAGTTAAAAAATTAAAAGAAAACATTCAAACCCATGACATCATGTTATTCGAAAGAAATAATAAACATTAATCTCAAAATAAATTAATTTAAATTTGCCAAATATTTCTCAAAATAAAAAAAAAAAATTCAAAAACATCGCTTACTCACTTTCGCTTATTAGACATTGAATTGTATCACTTTGCATCTCCCATAGTTTGTCTGATGTTTTCAGCTAAACTGATGATTATTTATAAGCATTCCTTACTCAAGAATCTAGAAAAACCCAAAAAAATCAATCGGTCTGGAAGAAGGAAACACTGAATTCAAACCATCTGCAGAATTGTAGGTCCTGCCTCTTTAGGCAAAGGCTAGAAGAAGGTAACTTAAAAAAAACACTCCACCTGAGGGGGGGGAGAGGTAAATTAAAAAAAACAAAACAAATCCACCTGGAGGGAGAGGGTAATAACTTAAAAATCTTTGGTGCAAAAAGACCCGGTAAGCCGTTGCCTCATTTCGCATTGAATGCCACCATGAACGACAACTGCGAGATGGAAGGGAGTCATGACAAAAATTCTTTAACTGAATAAAATGAATGATTATTAGTACTATTTGATTGATATCCTCTCTGGCGTTTCGGCTGCGGGTGATATCTCAGCAGCATCATCGTATCGTATGTCATCTATGCACAGCTTAGAGACATAAGCATTATCGCAGCATATGAGTTATAATCAAGCAACGTTGTCTACTGCACTTCCCGAATGATGCTTGACATCTTGCGAGACAGAATGATATCTGAAAATAGTCGAAAGTGCGCAATCTACAAGAAGAACAACTCCAGCTACTGCTTTGTGTATTTCTCTGATTTGCCTCTCAGTTCTTGCTACCTCTGCATTTTCACCTGCTCCACCTTAATGGGTTTCTTACCCCAAGATACCGCATTGCATTCATGACTGCTCTTGCACAATAGTATGTTATCAGGGCGATTTCTTTCCTAGCGCTTGTCAGTCAAGATGGTTGTATCCCACATGAGCTTCACTTGCTCATTCTTGTGTACTCATGGTGGTGAACACTCGTACATTATAATTATAATTATTATTGTTGTTTTTGTTGTTGCTGTTTCCTCGGATATGATAATATCTCTGCTCTTACACCTTAGAGACGAATCACTTTCCTCAGTAAACGGGCTGTTCCATGCGGCGCTGCCACTTGCACACATCCAATGTCTGATATCCCCAGAAAGTCCGGGAAGCAGATAGATTTCTGGAAATACTTCCGAGTGTGCCGACTACAAAAGCTGCCGATTGATACATTTCTCTGATTTGTCCGGTTGGATCACTGTTACCTCTGTATTTTCACACGATATCCATATACGGAAGTACTACGACCTCTATAAGGATCCATTCATGAGTGTTCTTTTACACACGCGTAATATCAGGACGATTTCTCCCCAAGGGCTTGTCAGTCAAGATAGTCGTAACCCATATGAGCTTCAATTGCTCATTCTCAGATACTAATGCTAGTGAATGCTTGTACCACTTGTCTGCGCATTCGAGGCTATAGTTCCCAACGTATACTGAGGTCTATTTCTTCATGGTACTGTCAATCTTTTCTTTGTTCCATCTGGGTACAACCACTGAAAATGTGTGGAACACCCATAGTTTCCAAAACAGCCTAAAAACATGTTAAATTGCTGTTCTATCAATAGAGTACAGGATAAAATTAGTTCTGGTACAAAACAGATCATCCCTTCGGGTTCCTACTTCAAGAATATCGTTCCTAAGCCACTTCCATGATTCCGGATTTACCATCTCTTGGATTCTTGTGCAAACACTTCCTTGCATGCATCCGCATTGTCATTATAGATTACCTTGCGTAATCCGCTGACGTTTTTTGTCTTCACAACGACCATTTTATTCTGTGCACTTCTTAGCATCCATTCTAAAAAGACTTATTCAAAGAAATTACATTCTTATATTTCCCACACTTTAACCTCGATCAAATGTATTCGATCATCTTTTCGGTGTAGGTAAAGCCTGGACACATTTCTCCTGGGATGTAAGCATCTGTTCATGGCCATTATTTTCCTTGTCTTTCAGTTCAAGTTTGCAACGTTCTCATTGTTTAAGCATTCAACAATTTCTCATAATCCCGACTGTTCAAGAATTGAGGCCTGAAAACAAACTTCCCGCATTCAACTTGGATCTAAAAAGCGTCTTTACACGACTATAGATCGTCCTTTTATGGCTGCAGTACATGTGGTGCTTTAAGACCGTAATGGATTATGGGACATGTGACGTTACGCAATAGCACGTGACCTCACGTGGTCCGGTTCTTGATACGGCATTTTATAGCGTTATAATCGACAACTGAAAGTCTTCTACTTATCCACTTTATTTCAGTGGAGAAGACAGCACCCTTAAAAGTCTTTTTTAGACAATAGAGTTAAGTATTGTTCCATTTCCTCCCAACTTCTGTGAAAAGCTTCAGCGACTTTGAAGGAAAGTTTTAAATTATACAAAAAAATTGCCAATACATACCTACATCATTATAACATCTGACAAAATACTATTGGATTTAAATCAGGAGAGTTACCGAGCCTGTCGATAGTACTTTGATTTACTCACTGGTAAGGCATACCAGTGTGTTTGTGAAGCGTTACAATTTTCTTATACTTCCTTGGAGTAACCTCCATCGCAGATAATGGCCGTAGGACAACTAATCGACAGTCAAAACAATAGTGTCTGAGCAGGATAAAAATCTGATGCAATCACGGCTGACACAATAGTTCTGAAGGCCAAATTTCATCATATACCCCGATGATATGATTTAAATTTATTTTAATAATTTCACCAAAAGCAAGGCGATAATGGTACTAAAACACAAGGGTGGGGTTTACAGGGAGTGAAAGTATAAATGAAAGAGAATCAGAAGACTGGGAAGAATTGAAGAAAGGACAAAAGAAAGAACAGGCTTCAAGAATAAAGAAGATTGGCGATTGACGTTGCATTAAATTTTTTGAAGATTTTAGTTATCAGAGAAGTAAGTTCCACAGGTTGGAAGTGCGAGAAAAGAATCTGTTAGTGTAGAAATGATGGTTACATCCAGCGAGTTCAGCAGTAAAACGATGGGACGCTTATATTCATGCAGTCGAGGAACCAGAGAAAAAAAGATTATCAGAGGAGTTGTCTATTAATAAATTAGTGGATTCGTAGATATGTATATAGATAAATAAAAATATCAGCAATAGATTTTTATATAAAAAAGACTAACAGTACATATTTATAGTAAAATGACCACTAAATACATTTTTATAGTAAAATGACCAACAATACATTTTTATACTAAAATGACCAGTAATACATTTTTATAGTAAAATGAACAACAATACATTTTTTATAGTAAAATGGCCAACAATAGATTTTTATAGTAAAATGAACAACAATACATTTTTATGGTAAAATGACCAGTAATACATTTTATAGTAAAATGACTAGCAATACATTTTTATAGTAAAATGACCAGTAATATATTTTCATAGTAATTTGACCAACATTACATATTCATAGTAAAATGACCAGCAATACATTTTTATAGTAAAATGACCAGCAATACATTTTTATAGTAAAATGACCAACAATATATTTTTATAGTAAAGTGACCAGTAATAAATTTTTTATAGTAAAATGACCAACAATAGATTTTTATAGTAAAATAACCAGCATTATATATTCATAGTAAAATGAGCAGCAATACATTTTTACGCTAAAATGACCAGTAATACATTTTATCTGTAGCTGAAGACATACAATTTTTTCAAATTATTTAGATTTCAGCATAATATAGAGGTAGATATTCTGCTATAAATAAGTCAACCAGCCAACCATCTACTGACATTTTCCTATCTCTTTATACTTTGCTTTGTTTTTGGAAGGCATATTTTGCTATTTCAGCACGCTTTCGTGTATTTTTACCATTCCCTGCTACTTTATCATTGGAAGATATTTATAATGGTACAATATGGTTGAGATATTAATAAAAATCACTGATTATGGAATCTGTTATTACTATATATTCTATTCTTTTTTTCTTATTTTATGTAATGGGACTATGTAATCCAGTATTATTTGCTTCATGGGCGGATCATCAGTCTTACCAGGATTCTTTGGTGAGGAAGGTGACTAGACACCCAGAAGTATTAAAAAATAAGACCAGCATCAAATAGAAAGCATCACTAGGCAGAGGTCTTCATAGACTTAAGCCAGCAGATGCAATTAACGGCCACGGTTTCGTGACCAGAACAAACATTCAATTTGGAGGACATCATCTGTGGTTTGACCTGGAGAGGAATCGACTCCGCCAGGTCTAGTTGCCCATGACACGTTTAGTTGGTTTTACGGAATATGAACCTCAATGGGTTACTTAATGCCAACAAGATTTTTAGTGCTGTTAATATTTGTTTCAAAAATGTATTGCTAGTAATAATTTATTGTTGGTAATTTCTTTCTTGAAAAGTCCATTCCTGGTAACTTTTACAAAAATGTATTGCTGGTATTAAAACCTATTTTTGCACATTAATAGTGTTTTGATTCCAGTTTGACCCGCGTCCTGGGTATGACGACAAACTACTTCCGCGTCCTGGGTATGAGGATAAACTACATCCGCGACTTGGGTAATACGACAATATTTTTGAAGTTTGTTTCATTTAATTTACATAAGGGTGTATATCTGTGGAGGCAATGTGTTGCAAGAGAAAGTTTTCATTGTCAAATTAGCATAGATTGCAACCTGGTTGATTAAAAAGTATTTAAGTTAAAAGAAATGTTCATTTTATGTCTAATGTTGAACACTTTGAAGGTGACCATACGCATTAAATGCACGCGAATATCGTAAGAAAAACGGTGGC
Organism: Acanthosepion pharaonis; assembly: GCA_903632075.3. Taxonomy (NCBI): domain Eukaryota; kingdom Metazoa; phylum Mollusca; class Cephalopoda; order Sepiida; family Sepiidae; genus Acanthosepion; species Acanthosepion pharaonis. Next base: position 385,110 of record CAHIKZ030001304.1, on the reverse strand, counting down.
AATGGTAAAATAAAATAAAATCAGAAATCCGGGAAAAGAGAGAAAAAAAAATGTGCCGAGAAAACGATGACGATTATAAAACTACGAGAGCCGATAATGACAACAATACATCCGGAAAGATTTTGAAGGCAATAAGACAGGAGAATGCAGAAGATATCTTTAAGTAGGAGTAGAGGAAAGAAGAAAATGACAGGATTAGTGTTCGTAGAGAAGACAAGAAAGAAGAAGAAAAAGAAGAAGACAACACAAATAAGGGAATTGGGGTTTAATATCGATAACAAGGAACAAAGATTAAGCAGGTGGGGAATTTTGCTGGACGTGATAAAAATGTGGGAAATATATATAAAAAATCAATACAAATCTAATAATTTTCTTTCCCTGTGACACATATACACTTATTAAGATATATAACGCTATTGTCATTAACATAGATTGATTAGGCCGTATGAAATAGGCGTACAATCTTGTGAAGAAAATAGCTGTCTCTCACACACAAGGATTTAAAAACGCAAGAGCAAGAACAAAAAAAAAAAAAGAACTTCTAAGCGATTGATTGATTTCGAACGACCTAATTACGCGACATTATTCCCAACCTACAAAAGAAACCATTTTTTTTTTCTAGGAGATAAAATCTTGCAAAGTCATGCAGAAATATACGTCCCTCTTTCCGTCTTGCATCCTCTTATACATTCGCAAATAATTTTGACGATTTTACAAAGCCATTAAACACAATAATGAAAGCAACATTATCCTGAAGACAAGTTTAAACGGCTTCAGAATAACAATCTATAATCTTATTTTTCCTTAAAATTATTTTAAATTGTTCAGTGGAACTTTTTATTTGATTTAATGTTTACCTCTAATTTTATATATATTTGTAAAAAACGAAATGTTCGACAGTGTTTGGCATGTCGGCCTTCTCTACAAGTTGAAAAGGGATCAAAATATGATGAAAGTATGAAAAGACATTTTTTTAGTAAGATTATCAGCTATACATTTTCATAGTAAAAAACTGTCACCAGCAACACATGCTCGTTTGCTCCTTAACAAAGATTTGAAGCCTCCTTAGAACAGTAAAATGCAAAGTAGGAGATCACTATTATAGATAGCAGAAGATAGATTTTCAATTAAATAAATCGTTTAAATGGTTAATGTCTATTCGGCGCGTAACACCGGTAAAACGAAACATTGTAGCCGGATATTTTTGTGAGAGTAAATGCTTGAAGAATAAAAAAGAAAATACTGATGCAAATTGATAATATTGTTTAATAATGGTGGTAGAGTGACGATCTGGGTGGTTGTGATGAAAAGCAATTGAAATTACGATGAAAGACATATGAATTATAAATTAATAATGGCTGAAATAGTTCATCTAATAAAAATTCAAGATGATATTAATTGTTTAATAATGGCCGTAGAGTGACGATCTGGGTGGGTGTGATGAAAAGCAATTGAAATTACGATGAAAGACATATGAATTATAAATTAATAATGGCTGAAATAGTTCATCTAATAAAAATTCAAGATGATATTAATTGTTTAATAATGGTCGTAGAGTGACGATCTGGGTGGGTGTGATGAAAAGCAATTGAAATTAAGATGAAAGACATATGAATTATAAATTAATAATGGCTGAAATAGTTCATCTAATAAAAATTCAAGATGATATTAATTGTTTAATAATGGTCGTAGAGTGACGATCTGGGTGGGTGTGATGAAAAGCAATTGAAATTACGATGAAAGACATGAATTATAAATTAATAATGGCTGAAATAGTTTATCTAATAAAAAAATTCAAGATGATATTAATTGTTTAATAATGGTCGTAGAGTGACGATCTGGGTGGGTGTGATGAAAAGCAATTGAAATTACGATGAAAGACATGAATTATAAATTAATAATGGCTGAAATAGTTCATCTAATAAAAATTCAAGATGATATTAATTGTTTAATAATGGTCGTAGAGTGACGATCTGGGTGGGTGTGATGAAAAGCAATTGAAATTAAATGAAAGACATGAATTATAAATTAATAATGGCTGAAATAGTTCATCTAATAAAAATTCAAGAAGATATTAATTGTTTAATAATGGTCGTAGAGTGACGATCTGGGTGGGTGTGATGAAAAGCAATTGAAATTACGATGAAAGACATGAATTATAAATTAATAATGGCTGAAATAGTTCATCTAATAAAAATTCAAGATGATATTAATTGTTTAATAATGGTCGTAGAGTGACGATCTGGGTGGGTGTGATGAAAAGCAATTGAAATTACGATGAAAGACATGAATTATAAATTAATAATGGCTGAAATAGTTCATCTAATAAAAATTCAAGAAGATATTAATTGTTTAATAATGGTCGTAGAGTGACGATCTGGGTGGGTGTGATGAAAAGCAATTGAAATTACGATGAAAGACATGAATTATAAATTAATAATGGCTGAAATAGTTCATCTAATAAAATTCAAGATGATATTAATTGTTTAATAATGGTCGTAGAATAACGATCTGGGTGGGTGTGATGAAAAAATTGAAATTACGATGAAAGACATGAATTATAAATTAATAATGGCTGAAATAGTTCATCTAATAAAAATTCAAGAAGATATTAATTGTTTAATAATGGTCGTAGAATGACGATCTGGGTGGGTGTGATGAAAAGCAATTGAAATTACGATGAAAGAAATACATGAATTATAAATTAATAATGGCTGAAATAGTTCATCTAATAAAAATTCAAGATGATATTAATTGTTTAATAATGGTCGTAAATGACGATCTGGGTGGGTGTGATGAAAAGCAATTGAAATTAAATGATGAAAGACATGAATTATGAATTAATAATGGCTGAAATAGTTCATCTCATAAAAATTCAAGAAGATATTAATTGTTTAATAATGGTCGTAAAATGACGATCTGGGTGGGTGTGATGAATAGCAATTGAAATTAAGATGAAAGACATATGAATTATAAATTAATAATGGCTGAAATAGTTCATCTAATAAAAATTCAAGATGATATTAATTGTTTAATAATGGCCGTAGAGTAACGATCTGGGCGGGTGTGATGAAAAGCAATTGAAATTACGATGAAAGACATGTGAATTATAACTTAATAATGGCTGAAACAGTTCATCTAATAATAAGATTTATATTACTATGTATTTTGTAATGGTCACAGAATCTCTGTAGTTGCCTTGAAAAACAATTGGAATTATGATGAAAGGCATACGAATTATAAACGAATAATGGCTGATGATAATCCATCTTGTAAAAATTCGGGATAATATTATTTGTTTAATAATGGCCGTAGTTAGCTATCTGGGTGATTTTGATGAAAAGCAATTGAAATTACAACGAATTGAAAATTAATAATGGCTGACAATACTTCATCTAGTAAAAATTCAATTCCGATGTATTTTCGAAAAATGAATAATGTTTTTAATAAACATAGTAGATAAATTTTGAATTTTGAGATTCAATTAGATATTTCTATTTCGCTTAAACAAGAAAATATTTGTCAATTATTGCATGTGGCTCTTTCAACAAAGAGCGATAAATGTTCTGACCTTGCTCAAGGGTGAATAAAATTGTGGAGAGAATCAGAAATCAGAAAAAGAGACAATGTAAAGTACAAGACAAATTGACAGGATTACTGAATATTGCAAATTTGAAAAGCGTTCGTGTCTGCTGGTCCCAGAAGATAATTCTCGGCCCCAGAAACTTCTACTGCTACGATAATATAAGTAAAAGTTTCACGGTTTTGATATTTAAATTTTCTGGTGAATCATAATTCTAAAACTGATCATTGCAGAGGCTCGTTGAAAGATCTATATAAAATACCAGTAGAATTTCCTATATTGCATCGTTAGATATTTGAGCTTAACAATTTATATTTAAGTAAAATATTACAATAACAATCATAGGTATGAATGCAGGTCTTTATTTAAAGAAGTAAGGGGGTACAAATCAAAATGTTCGAAATTGACAAGATTCTCCATTTTATTAAACTAGACGTTAAACACATTTCTTTCCTTCCTTCCTTCCTTCCTTCCTTCCTTTCTTTCTTTCTTTCTTTCTTTCTTTGAGAGCAAATGGCGTCTCTGTTAAGTTTTTTTCCGGAATATCTATCTATATTTCTGAGATGAGGTATTATGTACACTATTTACATTATTCAGACTATTGTCCTCATTTTTGTCACCATATTTATTACAACGTTTTGGCCCTACAGTATCTGTCTATATTTCTGAGATGAGGTATTATGTACACAATTTACATTATTCGGACTATTGTCCTCATCTTTGTCGCCATATTTATTACAACGTTTCGGCCGTTGTACTCAACGACCTTCTTCAGGTGGTTGGAATGTCGAACTGAGCCCTTTATTTCGCTCACTGGAGTAGACTGTTCTAGTTCCACGTCCCATGTTTATCAGTGGATAAAGGTGTTAGTTAGATCCAGTGACAAGACTCAAAAGTGTGAGTTCAATACCTGGTTAAGACGGTGGAGAACTTGGCGAGGGGAATTAACCTGAGATAACTGATAACTGACATCCATTAAATATGGCACGTGGAACTAGAACAGTCTACTCCAACTACCTGAAGAAGGCCGGAGCGTACAACGGCTGAAACGTTGTAATAAATATGGCGACAAAGATGGGGACAATAGTCCGAATAATGTAAATAGTGTACAAAACGGAATAGTCAGTTAGTTATGAGGTACTTAACAAAGTGCAACGTAAATGCTTGCTAATTAACAGAAAGAATTATAATATGGTGATCTTAAAGATATTGTTGACTCAGTGATCAAAGAATTTGTGGAGAATTCACGGTAGAATCAGGGTCGATTATTCATGAAATTCGTACTTAAAAAGAAATTCTTACAAAGTGCAGAAATTAAGTACTCAATAGAGGCCGCAAAACGGTATTATTATATTATTTACTACAGGTATAGTAAGACTTACCCCACAATTACACCATACATATCGTTTTCAATATTAAATAAGAGCAAATATAGGAAGTAATAAAGGTAGACAAACATTAAAATGGGGGTGAAGAAAAACTGGAAAAGAAACAAAAATATAAAAATTAAAAACAAAAATTGAATTGCGCAAAGGACACTTGAAAAGTGAAACGGAACCATTATTAATAGCAACATTTTTAACACCTGGAGATATTTATGCATCCTCTGACAGGAACAGAATATGGTACAAGATCATATTTAAAAATGTTTCATACATCAATTAAACATTATCAGATCTCATTCTTTTTCGGAATGGACGAATGAACGCTAATTCTGATTTTCAAATTTGAAATTCTTTTTCACTAAAGTTACAACCAGTTAATTTTTTTCGTAAAAAATCTTGCAATGATGCGTGTCTCAACGCTTGAGACGGCTAACTAGATAAGACATATGAACTTTTCATGATTTCTTGAATATTACAGCTCTACTGGGCGATTTTTGCTAGAAGTTCTCTTTACCGGAAAAAAATAAAATAAAAAAACAAAAAATATTGCAATTATCGTTTATATTTATACTTTGTATTATCATCATAATTATTTATAATATATATATATATATATATATATATATATATATATATATATATATATATATAATAAAAAAAAAAAGAACAGTAAGATATATAATCCTGTGTTCTTGTTATTTTTTATTTTTACAAAACAGTGCTCTAAGTAATTTACAGAGCATAAATATTATAAATTAACTGATTTAAAATATGTTTTTTTTTCGCTACACAGTAATAACCATGTTTCAAAAATGGAAGCTAAAACCTTTAAATTTAATTATATAATTACATTAAAAGCATTAGTTCCGTTTCATCTTCAAATTTAAAAATAAGTTATTCCAATATTCGCTTGAAGATGAAACGGAACTAGTGATTTTAATTTAAATATATAATTAAATTTAAATTTTGATTTCCATTTTTTTTAACATATTTTTATTAATGTGAAGCAAAAAAACATATTTTAAATTTAAGGAGGTAATATATATATATATATATATATATATGCATACGTCTGCTTTTTTTTTTTTATTACACACACACACACACACACACATATATATATATATATATATATATATATATATTTTGTGTAAGAAGATATAATAGTTTTTTTAAGTAAATATATATTTTCTGAAAATATATGTATGATCTATCTGCCTCTCTGTATCTTTCTAGTCTCTCTCTTTAATATTTGTTGGCCCGAGAATTTAAATTCGAAATTTCACCATGGTCGATTTGTCAGGTGATGTTATCGGACTAGAGATGTTCTTTCGAAAACCATACGACGGTTTGACCCAAGCTTTGTAAGTGAAATTAGGTAGACGGATTCCTTGGGCCCATCGATAGCTGTGTTAGCCCGAAGTCACAAGTCATCGTGACCGAGGGTTTGAGCGTGCTGGCCTTGTTTAAATTGTTGATGACCCTAGATAACATACTCTCCCAGAAACTGTAACTAAGGCTCTGCTCAGCATAGTTGCAGTATAAAACACAGCGGGACTCTGTGGGTTTTGAATAAACACAAAATGGGCCTGAGCAAGCGTCTGCAATAGGGATTGGCAAGTGTCGCCCTAATAGACAGGTATCCTCGAATATGAATGGCCAGCTATACATTAGTTATAAAATTATAAAATATAAGCACCAATTACGATGCAATCTCTATTGTTTATCATATTATAAAGAAAATGTATTCATAAATTTATAAAGAAACGTTTATTAAACAGAGACAAAAAAAAACAAAAACATAAATATATGAAAAAAAAAAAAAAATTCCGGGCATTTCTTTCATTTGCTTTCACCACATCAATTCACTAAAATAGATTGAGAGCATCAATAATTAGAATAAAAAATATTAAACACAATTCTCTTTATTAGACTGTTAAAAGATTAGTATTTAATACGTATTTTTTTTTCGAGAACAAAAGACAATATTCACCCCTGTGCAAATTAATTAAAATAATCGCTTTAGTTTCCTTTCTTTCACTATACGGTCAATTTTAGACCCATTGGAATGACACGGTGTAATCGATTTCGATTTTTTACCTCAGATTAGGTCATTTGCAGTGGTATACAGTAATATGAATCTATTTTCGGGGTGTATAATGAAATTTATTTGTCCTTGAAAAATATTGCATCATCCATGATTGCATCAGATTTTTATCACTATTGTCTCGACTGTCGATTAGTTGTCCTACGGCCATTGTCTGCGATGGGCGTTACTCCAAGGAAGCGTAAGAAAAATGTAACGCTGCACGAACATGTCTCACCAGTGAGCAAATCAAAGTATTATAGACTGGATTGAAAACTCTCCTGATTTAAATCCAATCGATAATCTGTGGTTAATCTGCAAGGAAAGACTTTGTGGAATTGGACATACGAAGTACAAATATGTGCACTGGGTCATGTTTCATTGGAAAAATGCAAAAAAAAGTAAATAACAACGGAATTATTTGTTTTGTTTCAATTAATTTGTACAAGTGTTTATATATGCTGTTCGGGTTTTATTAACACTCTAAAAAATAGTTTCTTTCAGCGAGCCTCGTTTTCTTATTAAGCGGCACATCCACTTCATTAGAAGACGTTCTTATCCTTATCGATTGAGAAGCCTAAAGATGACAGCGCCACTAAAATCAATAAGAAGACTGCTAGAGTCGTGAGGAGATGTGTTGTCACTGGGTCTAGAATAAAAGACTAGTTATTAATGGTGTAAAATCGCAACATCGATTAAATAATAACAGCATTGATAATGATGGAAAATAATTCCGAATTTGAGTAAGTCTAAAAGAAAGGCAAACGTGTTCGACTTCCGTGCGAGGTTAAGTAATTTTAATTACGTGTGTCCGATTAAATGTCTCCGGTATATAATAGAATAACGGAAATGATAGATTTCTCGTGACCCGAACATGACAAGAAGCTGGCCCCAGTTGTCCGCCTGATAGGAAGTCGGGGTTGGGATATGATGCTGCCCTCTTTACTCTTCTCCGGCTTACGACGAACTGTTCGACATATATATATATACCTGACTATTACTTTACACAACACGGTCCCATTATCATTTTTTTTTTTATTTTTAGATTTTTCTGTTTTTTTTTTCTGGTTTTAGCATAGACTTTTTCTTTCAGGGACGTCGGTCATTGACTCTTGTTCGTGTCAATTCTCTTTAACTGTATCCATTCGGAGTCATATTTAAAACATGTTATTCACCGACCACACTCACAACACACACACACACACACACACACACACACACACACACACACACATATATATATATATATATATATATATACATACATGTCACACGCATATAAAATGTATATATAATATGTTCAATCATTTTAGGTATATATATATGTATATATGGAACACAAATATATGTATAAAACGATTTATTTATATTTATATATATATATATATATATATATATATATATATATATATATATATATGTTTTATGTGTGTGTCTGTGTATGCATATATCTGCTTATACACACGTAATCACATTTATATATATATTTCTTTTTACATATATATATATATATATATATATATATATATATATATATATATTTTTGTGTGTAAGAGATAATAGTCTGTTAAATAAATATATGGAAGACTGAAAATAAATGTATGACCTAATCTTTTCTCTGTATCATTCTCGTCTCTTTCTCACTTTTCTATTTCTATATATATACATATATATATTAGCAGTGGATATCAATATATATATATATATATATATATATATATATTTTTTTTTTTCAGAGAGAGCCTACACAGGCAAATATATATATATATATATATATATACAATTATACATATATATATATATTATATCTCACACACAAGGCTATATATAGATATTTATAGATATATGTATGTATGTATGTATGTATGTATGTGTTAGTATGCAGTATATATGTTTGTATTGTATATATAATTATATATATTTGATAGATATTTGGAAAATGTTGTCTGAGTTAAATATATGTAATGAATTTGGTTGGTTAACTGATTTACCCCCTACATATATATATATATATATATATATATATATATATATATATAAAAGAGGTATACACGTACCTGTATATTATACCCACCCACATACATACATTTTCTTTTATCTCAATAAATTCCTAGCCTAATGATGAAGAAAACTTTTTTATTTTCTAATTTCTCACCCTTTTCTCTTCTTAATTCACTTATTTTAGTGGCGAATAATGCTGCCTTTTATCGAACATTCGTTTCCATTATTCAATGAATAGCTTTTATCAAAATTCACCCTGTAGCTACTTGTCTGTCTGCTGTCTCATATATATATATATATATATATATATATATATATATATATATTGTGTATTTAGGCAGCAATCTTTCTTTCATACACATTTCATTGAATATGACAGACAAGATGCTTTTGTTTACTTTTTTATACAATTTCTCTTGCGATCTAATAATTTTTTTTCTTTTCGGATGATAAATTATATAAAAACTGTCCGAATGTTCTTTTTATCCGAGCGCTTTCGGCTATACATTTAGCCATTTTCAAGGATGAAATATTTTAACTGTTAAATAAGAAATAGTTTGTTGCATGTATGTTTTGTGAAATGTTTTCATTTTTCAAAACATGGTCGAGATATTGTGTCCATGTTCGAAATTAATATTATTAAGTGTTATTTTTTTTGTTTTTATTAATAAAACTAGAGTTTGTATCTTTAACATTGCATTTGTTGTATTTTAGTCTACTTTACCCAGAATATATAAATATGGCTGAATTCATCAATAAAACCATAATTAGTGTGCAGCTTTCAGATTTTCTATTTCTTTCTTGCTTTCAGCTAAAATAAATATATCGTCTAACGAACATATATTTTAGGTTTAATAACTTTAGTAAAAACCTTCTTTTCAACATATAATAATTGGAGACTCATATCCCGAGAGTGAGCAATATATATATTTCAGCGTTTCAGTTAGTAAGGTAGCAATTGTAGTTTAAAAACAGTAAAATCGACCTTGGTAACCGAAACGCTCCTCTGTGGCTAAATCAGTAAAGCACGTCAGGCTATATGACGCTTCCGTGTAGGATACAGGTTCGATTCCTGTCGGAGGACGCATATTTTCTATGAAAATTTCTCGGACATTCAGGCCGGTAAATGTTAATATTGTTTATTATAATCAGAGCATTTACTTAAATATTTGTAAAAAAAAAACCGTAAAACATAAAATGTCTTAAAATAATTGTCAGACTATGTCCATTTCATATATACATACATACATACATATATATATATATATATATATATATATATATATATATATATATATATTTATGTATTATATATTTATGAAGTAACTTAGATAGAAATAGATAGATAAATCGAACAGACTGTGATAGCGTCTTTTAGACAGATCTGAACAGAATGTAATAACTATATATATATATATATATATATATATATATATATATTATATATAATGGACTCTAGCGTCGGTTTTTCTAAGTATGAGGATCTGACAACTTTTGATTGATTCAACCTTATAAATTTTGTGTCATAATATAACTGGCATTAAGACCCTCTAGTGACTTACAAAGGATTTCCCCGCATATGGAACAAGAGTGACGATCCGTTTAGGGAGATCATTGTTAGATTTGACTGACCTTTTAGATCTTGCTCTCGATTCTTGAAGATGATTCAGACAATCAAATTAATAACTGCTTTTTAATCCAAATCCTCACGGTTTTCTTCATTCTCGTTCCAATGCTAAGCGCTCAAGGGTGTTATGTGGTATTTTGACAGCTGACATGTTGATAAGAACGAATCAAAAATAAACCGGCGAAAAACCCACACAAAAAATTCATTTTATTAAAGTGGTGAATTTAATAATGGAAACCATCCGCATTTTCGGAACTATTGATTTGACTCAGTCGGTGCAAATAAATGCCACAGACATATCATCAACAAAAAAACCTCAGGCTTTTTTGTAAAATAATTTCATTGGCCATTAAAAATGCCACCAATCGTTCATTTATCATTAAAATTCTTGGACCAATTTTTTTCATCTTTATTAATATATTCACGACGTTTCTGAAAATTTCTGTTGTTCCTTTTTTTTTTCCACCGGTTAAAAGAACCTGGGAACAACAGTAAAAAAAAACCCTTCCATTTTAAAAATATTGGGATCTCCCGATTATTCTTCTTGCTGCCATGGATTTTTTAATCGTATTTAATTTCACATTATATATATATATATATATATATATATATATATATTTATATATATATTTATATATATCACTGGATTACTTTGACCAACGATATTTACATTTTTTTAAACAATTTTTAAGTTACTAATGATTGTGCAAAATTTTAACGCTTAAACTCAAAGAATTCTGATTCATACAACTTATACTGATACATACTCTAAAAATTTATACGTTCCGTTAAAAAGGAAAATATTCCTTGATAATAGGTAAAAGAATAAACGAAAACGCCTGGGGCTGTAAAAATATTCGTTCAATTTTAGCATATTTCATGTCCAGAAAAGGAAAACGTTTTACACATACAAGAAAAAATAAATAAAAAGAACTAATCAGAGTACGTTGTCAGTCGTCTTAAATTTTTCCTTTGAAAAACTACAAAATTGGTATTTTGGTGGCAAATGTACCCTTTATATATATATATATATATATTTGATATATATGTATATCTGATATATATATATATCATATATATATATCTAATATATATATATCATATATATATTCCTGGATATATATAAAATCAATCACATTAACATTGCTATTTAATTCTTTTTGTATAAATTTATTCTTTATTATATATAATATAATTCTAAAATAAAATTACTATATATATATATATATATATATATATATATATATATATATATATATATATATCATTTTTACAGGAGAATGATGAGTTGCGATAAAGAATTTTTTTGAATGAGATTTGTCAAAAAAAAAGTTTATTTGAAAAGATCTTCAATTCATTTGATGATTATTGATCAAAATGATTTTTTAAACGATCGAAAATTTTGAAGCATCTGTCAATTAAACCATTAAAAATGCACATAATTTTTGATCGATCCATTTACGACTTGGCAAAAAAGATTTTATAGTATATTGCCATTTCTTTCTGCGGTAGACTGTTTGTCAATGAAATATTCTGCTATATCAACAATTTAGATAAAATTAGAAAACATTTCCATATTCATCCTAACGGTATTTGCGCCTTTTCATTGAAAATTAACTAAAATTTTTTATTCTCGTTTTTCATTAGTTCTTATTTTCCACAGATTTTAATGCTCTGACCTTATTTATTGATTTGAGTTGAATTAAAAATGGACTGAAATTTAAAAACTTTCAATAGATTTATCACTAAAATACTTAATTCATACCTAATTCCCTAATCCATCCAAAGATTTTCAAATTCTGTAAAATTTTAAAATTTTTAAATAATTTTTTATTTTTTTTGGCAAATCTGTTAAATATTCTCTATTCTATGCTTACAATAATATGTCTACCTTTATGCATGGACAGTAATGGTTTTTTTGTATTCTCTCCTTGCGACTCTTATAGTAATACATAGAAAAGAGCCTTTGTTCGAAAACTAATGTCGCATTATTGGTGAATAAACCATGATCAGATGTAAAAAGCGTCATATTTCTTTATCATAAATGCAATCATTCTTAGAATGTTAAACGCAGTCATTCTTAGATGCAATCATTCTTAGCAATAACAAAATTTCGCTATGAAATTAATTCTTTTATAGTTTGTTTAAAGAATCTAAAATTTGAGGATAATGAAAAATTGAAAGAAGAAAGTTATTAACCTAGAACACTAACCAGGGGTATATAGTACCCAGCGCAAATTTTCATATTTTTAATTACAATTTTCAGTACCTGATTTTCTTACCTAAATAATGTTTTTCAGTTCCTATTAATTTTAAAGTAAAATGTTTGAAGTGTCTGCATGTAAAATATTTTCAAATAAAGATTCATATTTAATATTTTTTTGATATTTTCAAAATCGGGTATGATATACCCAGGGTTAGTAGTGGTGTAACTTTAATTGATGGTTAGTGTTCTATGGTTAAAGAATAAAGAAATCCTCATCAAAATGAATAATATCTGTCAATGCTTCATCTAATCCAAATTGAATTTAATGCCACTATTTCTAATACTGGCGTAAGAAAAATTTTAGGTAGAATTCAGATGTAAGAAATATTAGTCAAAAATAAATACCATATATAACATTATTCCTTGAAATTTTTTAAATTTAATTTTAACGAAAAAATATAATAGTCAACACTTCTACACAGGTAATTTTTTCTTTTGGATAAAAATCATGCATTTTTCATTGACCGGTTGTAATGCACAGGTAATATTTTACTTGGATTTTAAAATTTATACATTTTTTTGAAAGTTTCATTGGAAATGCATTAATGCCTCGATTATTTTCTTTGTTTTTAATTTGAAGATGAATTTTTGTTTGAGATCCAAAAAGTCTATTAATTTTTCATTTATACAAAATTATTTGTTGATTTTAAATCATATCCATTCATGTAGATAACAGCAAAAGGAAGAAACTTAGGCTAAAAGGAAGCAGGCAGGACACAAAAACACTACATGTAGTCAGGCATTTTCGTATCCTGTATTTTTTAAGGTACAATTTTTTTTATATATTTTTTGCGATAGCTTTATGCTATATTTCGAGGGTGATGCTCAGTACTGCAATATTTGACTACGGCAGGCCCAATGATTTAAAAGTATTGCTCAGAAGTTTGGTTCGCATTATATACGAGCTATATGAAAAAAAATCAGGTTTTTCACAAAAAGATTCAGGGGTTGAATTATACATAAAGGTGGCTTAGACACGAGTTTATATATTTAAGATACAAAAATTCATTTATATAGAAAAATCATCTCATTGTTTGTTTTAATACGACCTTAATTTAAAAAAGTTCAAAACATTCTTTTGGAAATTCATCAATTCGCACATTCTTTTTTGTAGAACTCCATCCCCTTTTTAAATTTCCCTGATAACTATAATCTCCAACTATTCAAATGTAATGTCAATTGACGTTTCATAATCCTGCCTTGATTCTATCCCCCATCCTTCTATTTATCCTTTCCTCTATCACTCCTATTTGCTCTCCTCAAGAATCCTTGTAACCCCCATGTGCTAGTGGCTTTCCGCCTTGATTGGGGAAGGCTTAAAAAAAAAAATAAATAAAATAACTTAAAAGTAATACTAGTCAAAATTTAATAATGATTAACAATGCTTTATCTAATAAAAAATTAGATAATATTATTACTTGTCTAGTGATGACTATAGACTAATTGTCTGAGGAGCTGCTATGAAGAGCAATCAGTTTTAAGATGAAAGAAAAATGAGCCCAAAATATGGTTGATAATGTTTCATTTAATCAAAATCAAAGATAATATTACTACTTGTTTACTAATATTCACTCCCTAAAAGGCCCAAGAGTTACTCAATGTAGAGGGTTATTACATAATGTTGTATGATCGTAAAACGAACCAACCGTTTTCCCAGCATTTTTAGCAATTTACTTACTAATGGGACTTATTTCGATGAAAAGCGATTAAAATTAAGATTAAGGAAATACTAATCCAAAATTAGTAACGTCTGATAATGCTTCATCTAATAAAGATGAATATCATTAATATTTACTATTTTATATTAGTAACATTTGTACACTTTTGAAAAATAATGCACATATAGAGACACGCATGCACACCATTCAATAAAATCAATTCAGGAGAAAATCAAATCCTGAATTCGAAATACAGTAGAATCCCCCATATCCGGAGTCCCTCATATCCAGAATCCCTCATATCCAGAATCCCTCATATCCGGAGTGCCTCATATCCGGAATCCCGCATATCCGGAAATGATTTTGATGTGTATATTTGAACTATTTGGGTGATATGTAACTGAATTGAAATTTCTGTTTTTTAGAAAATTTACTTTGGATAATTGTTTATACTTATTTCACCCTAATGGCTTCTATTGGTGCAAAAGATGATGGGAATAAGAGGAAAGGATGACAATGAGACACATCTGCAACAAGATTGCGACGACATGCATGATTGTGATGAAACGTGGACTGAAATTGAAAAAGCTATTGAAAAGGTTATCAGTTTTATGGAAAGAAAGCCAGCATTCAGCTATGACAATTGCAATAACGCACGCAGAGTTAAAAAGCATTTTTCGTTTAAAAAATTTCAAGAACAAAAGCAAAACGAAATGCGGAAAAAGTTGAGAATGACATTAGAAGAGAAAGAATCATCATGCAACAGCGATTAAAAATCCTCGTTACATTATTTGTTTTGCATACGTGGCATACTTAATTTAATGAATTTTCATTAACATTACATAATTTATTTCTTTTTCCTTAAAATCAATTCCGTTATATTTCACTCACCATTAGCTTATTTTGTTTACTATAAAACATTGAAAATAAATGTTAAACCTGATTTCAGTTCTTTTATTTTAATCTAAATATAACCCCTCATATCCGGACTTTGTAACCAATTCCTCATATTCCGAAAGGCCTTCTTAGTCCAGTTGTCAGGGATTCAACTGTATTTTAATTGATTCTTTAAATTGAAGAACTTAAGTTTTAAAGACTTTTATTTAATCAGTTCAAAAAATTGTAACACGTTTAAAAATAGGCTGACTAATTTAGTACAATCAAAATTCCTTTCAATATTTGCTAATCAATATAAAGTGGAAAGCGTATTAGTTCTTTTCCAAAATGCCTACTGGAGAGGTTTGTCTATCCTGAAATCAGTGATTAAATATCCTGGTTTTTGACCTTTGAACAAATCTCGACCCCCGAACACCTACAACACATATACAGCTATTTCAATTTTCATCTAAGCTGGCTCTTTGAGATAGACATATAAAACGATAACTTCAAGCTAAAATGAAAAAGCGCCTCAGCGTTCGAGGAAGAGAATCTATCAGGAAATTCAAGGTATCTTACAAATGACTAAGTGCGTGTCTCAGTGAATCGAAAAACAGTTGATGGTTTTCAGGGCTTCCGGTTTCAAAATCCCATCTACAATCGGTGGCGCATTTTCGAGAAGCGACGGTTTCCGCTTTCCTCGTCGGTGTCTCATTTTGATTCATGAAGACATGTCACGACCTTGTCAGGGACATCTTGGACAACTATGGAGGCCCAGCGCTGAAACCTTTAAAAGAAAACTGGGAAATGTCTTAAAATCTTTCTTTCTTTCTTTCTTTCTTTCTTTCTTTCTTTCTTTCTTTCTTTCTTTCTTAATATTTCTTCTTTTCTTTCTTTATATCGGTTTTAATATTTCTTCAGTAATATATAGGAAGGAAGCTCCGAATGTAATGCCTTCAATTTATTTCCATAGTAGAAATCGTCACAGATACTTGAAGCCCAGTAACACTGTCATCTAGAGCCAGTTTTTTTTTTTAGTCATAAATCCAGAAAAAATTATAAAGCAAAAGTAAATTATAAAATAAAAGGTAAAAATAAATAAGAATAAAAAAAGTTTTAAAAAATAAAAAATAGAAAATAAAAAGATAATTCGAAATATGTAAATAAAAACTGAGAATTAAAAAAATTAAATTTAAAATTAAAACGTAAATAAAAGAAATAGTTTAAAAGTAAAAAGGAAATCTACAAAAGTTTCTGAGTATTGGTAACGGAAATACCCGAGTATTTCTAACGACATTTCCCGAGTATATGTAACGGAAATTCCCGAGTATTTCTAACGAAATTTCGCGAGTATTTCTAATGAAATTTCGCGGGTATTTCTAACGAAATTTCGCGGGTATTTCTAACAAAATTTACTGAGTATTTATAACGAAAATTTCAGAGTATTTATAACGAAAATTTCAGAGTATTTATAACGAAAATTTCAGAGTATTTATAACGAAATTTCAAGAGTATTTCTAACGAAATTTCAAGATTATTTCTAATGAAATTTCCTGAATCTTTTTAAGGGAAATTTCTGAGTATTTGACATGGAAATTTATTGCTATTTATAACGAAATTTTCCGAGTATTTGTAAAGGAAATTTCCGAGTTTTTAATGGAAATTTCCGAGAATTGTTCATGGAAATTCATGGCCATTTTAAACGAAATTTTCCAAGTATTTACAATGGAAATTTCCGAGTTTTTATGGAAATTTCCGAGAATTAGAGGTTGAAATTCATGGCTATTTTTAACGAAATTTTCCGAGTATTTGTAACAGAAATGTCAGAGTATTTAAACGGAAATTCTCGAGTATTTATAACGCAAATTCCAGAGTATTTGTAACGTAAATTCCAACTTCCTACAAAGTATACGTTTGCTTGTGATCCAACTTTAATATAAAATGCGAGAATTCTTTCTTAATTTCTCAGGAATTGGTTCCGAACATTATATTAACATTCTGAATCACATACTTTGTGTTCGGAATAGACATCGAAATATGAACAAGGGAGACCATTTTATCGGAGTGCAATGCAAATATTAATTTCTCAGAGGCCGACTTTTCCAAACAGTTTTTATCTTACATGCGTTCACACTTCTGAAAAGATTTACTGGGAATTTCTTATTGAAATTCTATTATTAGCATTAGGACATTTTTTTGTACGTCTTGCTAGGAAGGAGCGATCTGTTGTTTAGATGTAGTAATGAGAGTAATGTCTACGGTTGCCAGAAGTCGACGATCGAATCAATTTAAGAGGTTTGGGTTAGTCTAGTGAAGTAGTGCTTCCCTATTTGGAAGACTAAAACAGCAGTTTAATACTGTCATCGCTAATCGATATCAATTAATGTGAAATTGTCTGTTAATCCGAGACTGGTTCATTTGAATTGGAGGTCAGTTTTCATAGGCTTTCTCAACTTTGATGCGAAATGTATCAATAATACGTGTAGATTACGACATCCTGATGTTACTGATCAATTCAACTTCCCGCGAAATTCTGAAATTTTTGGTAAAAAAAAAAATAATTTCAGTGAAACCTCCCACCTATATTATTTCCTTTCATTTCTGGTGTGTACAAATTTCATTATTCCGGGTCCTGCCCAGAGACCTAAGGTTACAAATGGCATCATGATATTTTCCACTGACACACACACACACACACACACACACACACACACACACACACACACACACACACACACACACACACACACACACAATACTTAGATAAATCACTTCGTAAGGTGTGGGTTGTGCTCATGAGAACATTTTTTTGTCTTTCTTTAAGGCATGGACTTCCAGGAATCCCTTCAATTAGTCTACTGAAACCTTTTTCAACCAATCCGAGGGCTCAAACTATAACAGGGATTGTTGATGTTCCTATGTGCCACATTATTATTATTATTATTATTGTTATTATTATTATTATTATTATTATTATTTCTGCTATGGACACACTACCTACCAAGTCTATATAAAGACCTAAGGCAGGTCGTGGTGTGTTGTTATATTATATTTCATGTTAATTTTTTTTTTTTTTTTTTTTTTCCGATGAAGTTGCTAGCGTTACATAGACAAAAATCTCCTTAGTGTGTGTGCTGTACTTAATAAGACAATTTTCTGTATGTCTCTTAATGCTGGGGTTTTTTTATTTTTCAATGTGTTGTTTTGTTCCATTTTTTATAATTCCAAGTACCTATTACCACTGGTATTATTCTTGTTTTCAATTTCCACATTTTTTCTATTTCAATTTCCAGGTCTTTTATTTTGATAGTTTTTCAAATTCCTTTTTAACTGCTATATTACAATCCGCTGGACAATTATTATTATTAATTTTAGTTTTTTTTCTGGTTTTTTATTGTCAGCCTATTTTCTTCAATTTTCTGTCTTATTATGGTATAATCCTTAGAATGGTGACATCTTCTATTTCTGTAACCGGCGCTAACAATTTTCATAATATATTTTGACCACACATTTTTTTTCAAAGTTTTGTATTATTATGTAAGTAAAATTATAAGCCCACTATATCGTGACGATTTTTTATTCAACCATATTATTATTATTATTATTATTATTATTATTATTATTATTATAATTTTTTGATTTTGCTCATAAATTATTTAGGATTATTTCCTTTAATTTTTTCATTAATTTTCTATTATTATTTTTATTTATTTTTTAAATTCTTATTATTTATTTTGTTTAAATTGTAGTTTTTATATATTTTATATTTTATTTAGCTTTAATATTTATATTCATATTTAACAATAAATTACTTTTTATAAGATTAAGTTTTTTATTAATTTATTTTTATTTTATAGTTAATTTATATTCAAATTTATTAAAGGGTTTTTTCGGATTTAAAAAATTTTATATTTCACTTATATTTCACGTAAGTATGGTTTGTTAAGTCATTTATTTATTACCTTATATATATTACCTATTAATTTATATTTAATATATAATAATTTTTTATTAAATTTATTTGATAATTTTTCTTCATTATTTTATTAATTAATTAATGATTATTTTTTCATATCTTATTATATCTTATTATATTATATTATAATTATTATTATTTTTGATGTTATCTTTCAATTACCCTTTTAAAATTAGAAAAAAAATAATTATAAAATATTCTCTAATAGGTGATTGCAGTCACTTACGCTCTAATACTCCTGGGAAATATAAGAATTCATTTCTTCCCCCACCCCACCACTATGTGTAAATTGTAGGACAGACTCTCCTTTATTGGTTAAATTTCTAGGAGAATGAAATTGAAATCAAAACCACCTGCTAATAGACGCTACCATCTTCAGTCAGGTTCATTTGGTCTATATCCATAATTGGTTAATTATTTTCTAGTCCTTTGAAATCAAAACCAATGCTGCCTTTATCCCTACCATTCAGTCAAGTTCATTTCCTGGGTCCTATTTAAAAATATTAACCAGTCTGGGAGAATGAAAAAAAATAAAAAAAACCACCTGCTGCCTTTGAGGCCCTAATATAAAGTCTATTTCAAATCCTATAGCCTTGGTTAGCGACCAGTCTAGGAGAATGAAAACTTTGAAATCAAAACCACCTGCTGCCTTGTAGGCCCTACCACTTCAGTCAAGTTCATTGCGGTCTTTGGGTGCTATAGCCTTGTTTAGCGACCAGTCTAGGAGAATGAAAACTTTGAAATCAAAACCACCCGCTGGCTTTTTGGTTCCTGCTGCTTTAGAGAGACGCGGTTAGAAGAAGGTAACCTGAAAAACAAATCCACTTCGCAAGTCGTCTCGAAGAAAGTATATACCCCATTCCCGCCACACTTCGATCTGCGGGTTTAGTAAAATGGTTTGAACAAACACAAGAAGACCGTGAAGCGCCATGTGACTGTAGACCTATCTGATTTCGAACCATTCGTCCATCGGTGTTTCACTGACGGCACTTTTGACGACGACGATGTTTTTTTTTAATTGATATATATATATATATATATATTTCTAAAGAATTAATAGATTTATTTGTAATCTGAATTATTTATAACTTCAAACGTAAATCCGAAGCGTGCACCGTAATAAACTTTGATGTAATGAAAATAAATCTATTAATTCTTTTCTTGCATGTCAAACCTTACTGAACATTAAAATCGTACAAATTCTGATGATTTTCAATGGTTTTAGCTGTTTGATATGGCCTTCTTTAGATAACTATACCCGATCACATATCTCACAATTAAATATGCCTTCATTTCTTGAGCAATTTCTATTTTTCTTTGTAGCCCATTTCATCACTGAAGGACAAATATACATCCTCCTGAAATCATTTATATCATTCTATCTTTCAATAATACTTTGCTAATGGACTCACTGGTTCGCAGATTGTCCCCAGGAGGTTAAGTCTTTGAAACTGTCATTATAACGATTATCGGGTTTGCAGGACAAGCGCATTCCAATCACAAGTTCTCCAAGGAGAACTTCCTTCGGAAATCGTCGAGGCGGTCCAAGATCCCAGCCCATATAATTTGGGGCTGTTTGATCATGGACGCTTGAGCTTGATAATAATATATTGTGAAAGAACATAGGACATATATATATATATATATATATATATATATATATATATATATATATATATGTACTCGTTTGGAAAAAGCTTCGGTATTTTGGCTTGTAAATGAACAAACCAATGCCCAAGGGAAAATCAGGTATAAAAAAAAAAGAAAGAAGACCATGAAATTGAGGCGAAAACAATCTTCCAGAATTCAAGCCCAGAGCCCAAAGAAAAAAAAAACAAAACGAGTAAAGCAAAAGTAACTACGGTTGACCCTGACGATCCGTATAGGTGAAACATCGGTAGGTTTACATGGCTCTTTATGTTCATTTATATATATATATATATATATATATTATAGGATATTACATCGAAAACACGTCAAAATCATTACACGTTTGCAGTCGTGTTTTGATGCATATCAATGCATCTCATCAGGCGATTGTAAATTACTGCCGAGTGAACGTTTTATTTATATTTAATAGCAAAATACAACCTCTTTTTACGAAAAAAGAAAAGAAGGGGTTTATAAGGTTTGTGGGCTTTACTCAGATCACTCAATCAAATATGACGTACGTTAAATTTAAACTAAGCGAAAAAGCAAAAATTAAGAAATTATTTTCCATAAATGGGTCATGATCTTGTAGATTGGCAATCAATGGCAGCACAGACGTTAATCAGGATGGGATGTTAATGGATACATATTTTGCAAAATAGACAACGTCATTTCCTAAGAAATAAAATGAAGTTGTAATTTAAAATGTTAAACGAGTTTGTGAGTTTCCTACATAAAAAATTATACTTGATAAATAGCTTCATTAAGAAACCAGTAAATAATTTAAATGTATACAATTACTTGGTAAATAATATGCAACTATTTACATTATCTCTATCTATAAAAGGCAAGATGTGTGTGTGTGTGTGTAACGAATGCAGGGCCGCAATTTTCGACGGATTTGCACCAAAATTTACATGCATATGCTCCAAGTTAGCGGGAAGGCCAAAACCGACTTTGCATTTCCCAACTCCCATCGATAGTGGAAATAATCGATTTTTTCATGCTTCTACGGCAGTTTTCATGTAGTTTGCGGTCATTTTGTACTGGCCAGAGTGAGAGCCTATAGCTGGCTGCCACGAATAGGCAGGAAGATTCTATTGGCCAGCGTGAGAGCCAACAGCTGACTGACACGAATGTTAACTAGCATGCAAAAAAAAAAAAATCGATAGCTGCATTCGTCACAAGTGGGAAAAATTTAAATCTGCATGGCACTTTACTCCAATTGGCTCATTCGCTTGCTTAAACTCAACGTTGATTCTGATTCCACAGAACTGGGTTGGGTGTGAAAAAGTATTTGTTGTTAACATTCTTTTTCATTCGGTTTTCCAGTTACGAGTCCTTTTTTTTTTTAAAGCTGATCGTTTTGTGTTCATTTTGTTTAGTTCTTTTTTCGTAACAGATTTAATGTTTAGTATAGAGCTTAGAAAAAATTCGCAGTGTGAGATAGGCAAGAAGTAAGGCATGTAGCAACATCAGCACGGCAAAGGGCACTCCTTTAAAGGCAAGGAAGGACAAAAATATTTTAAGTCAAGTGATAGCTGTATGAGTCGTACAATTTTTGAATCAAGCACGGGCAACGCCTGGCCATGCTGCTAGTTCGGACTATTGTCCTCATCTTTGTCGCCATATTTATTACAACGTTTCGGCCGTTGTACGCTCCGGCCTTTTTTTTGGTTGGAATAAATTTTGCCACCCTTTATTTCACTCACTGGGGTAGACTGTTGTAGTTCCATGTGCTATGTTTAAAAAAATGTGATGGATGTCAGTTATCAAATCTCCTGTTAATCCCTCTCCAAGTTCCCCCACTGCCTTAACCAGGTATTGCACTCACACTCTTTGGGTCCAGTCATTGGATCTAACTAACGCATTTATTCACTGTAATTGTTTTAATTTTTAACAAATTTTTGTTTTAATAGTCCTCATTTAAATTAAATGTTATGTACAGTTAAATTATGCTGCATTTTTTCACATTTTACCTGTATATATATATATATATATATATATATATATATATATATATATATATATATCTGTGTGTGTATCTGTGTGTGTTTTTAAACGTGTGGAGATAAAAGAAACTCAGTTTTAAATTCTGTGGATTTTAATTAAATATATTTGGAAAGAATAAATAAATTATATGGAATATTAAAATGTTTCTCTTTTATTATCCAACACACACATTTCATATCCTTTATCCTTTTTTTTTTTTTTTCTGAAAATTATATATATATATATTTTATATATTACATTTTATATATATATATTATATATATATATATATATATATATATATATATATATATGTTTAACTACATCGAAATATATATGTTTGATTCGTCATGAATAAATTTAATGGTTATTTATTTGCTTGCTTGTTTATGCAATATACACATACAGTTGCTTTTATCTGGTCATTTTATTTTAAAGGAATTATATATATATATATATATATATATATATATATATATATATATTGGTCACTTTAATCGTTATCTTTAGTGGATATTCATATTCAAATAACGTTTAAAGTGATAAAATCTGTCAGATTAATAAATTAAAAATCCATTACTTCTTTAGAAATTGCTTTGTTCATGTTTGGAAACGAAACTAAGCGAATATGAAATGTCGAGAATCCCTGACGAGAAGGGGGCCGGTTAAAGGCACTATTCAACCTTGCTTGATTGGCAAAGGTTATTCGTGGTCGAGTGGCTTACAGTACGTCGAATCTAACGGCAGTTTCTCCCTTGAAAAAAAATTCGTGCTATCGTGCCGTATCGGGGAGCGCATACTTTTCTTTATCAAAATTTCTCGAATATTCAGGCAGGTATGCGGAAATAAATAAATATACTATTTAATAAATACATACAGCCACTAAAATATAAGATAACGCTTCAAATAATGAAATCTGTCTGATTAATAAATAAAAAAATCCATTAAATTTTTAGATATCTTTAGAAAAGTCTCTCTATGTATAATGTTGTAGCCTCTGTTTGTTTGCTATCAAACTCCTCCTAGGGTTTTGAAGACAGGCACCCATTACCATATATATTCTGAGACTATATTACCCATAGTACTTGAATAAACATATTCCATATTGATCAAAGGGTATTCTCGGTGGGCACAAACTGCCCCACTGAATTTTTCCTTTTGATTTAAATTAAATTTAAATTTGAACAAAGGAATGACTCCTATGCAAAATACAGAAGTAGAAAGTCAGAAGATGAAGGTCACGTCGGCAAGATCATTGAATAATACAGAAATGCATCATTTTTCTCCATAAATTATAACAATGATATAAAATCAATCATTTTTTCACACAAAAAAAATGTATGACACAAAAGATAACAAATATAATTCGACTAGTATATTTGAAAATTGAATTGGGCCAAGAATTGTAGTGGTTAGAAAGCTTGCCTTGCTAGAACAATTACAACTGAGTCGTGAGTTCGATCCTCACTTTGGGCATCTCGAGGTGGTGTAATGGCTAGCAAGCTTGACTTGCTAGAACAATTATGACCAACTAGTGAGTTCGATCCTCACTGGGTGCCCCATACTTTCGGCCTTGTGAGAGGCCTTGTGCCGCATCTAAGCTACGCTTTGAAAATCTCTATACATGCACGTGAATATTTATTTTTTTTTTGCTATTAAATATTGATCCATTATTTTTCAACATTTTCACACACACACACATTCACATATATATATATATATATATTCATTATATATAAAATATATCATTCATTTTATAAAATGATTTAATATAATTTAATGATATAAATAATCATTTTACGTTGAACTAATTTCCATTTTTTTTGATATGATTTAAAAATTAGTGTTCATTGTTTCCAAATCTGCTTGTTTTAATAAGTTATTTTTTCCTATATATATAATTTATGAATAAAATTATATATACTATATTAAAATTTCTTTCTCTCTCTCTCTATGCGTGTGTGTGTGTGCGTTCAGGGAGACAAGTACGCCTTGAGAGGTGACTCGTGGTCCTTTGCGCAATCCATCAACTCCCGTTAACGTGCGTAATATCGTGTTAGGAAGTGAAACCAATTACTACTTGTAAGATGATAGTAGACAGACTCTCGACTTTAACCTCTTATAGTCTCTTCTTTTCTTAATTGCATATAACAACAACAACAGCAGCAGCAACAACAACTGAAAGCACAGCAACAACAACAGCAGTAAATGTTTCAAATGAAAACAAGTAAGAAGGCAGATAGAAATGGAACTCAACCACAAAGTGGCGAGTAAGAAAAGCACTAGAAGACGAATGGCGTTGGCTCTGCTCTTCAGAATGCATCAGTTGGGCGGGAACTGAAAATCTCCATCAATCGAAACGCCAACGACACGTGTCAGTTTCGGATATTTTGTCGTCGGCCATGATCACAATGTGCGAAGCTTTGGTTTTCCGAAAACGAACAATCGATAAGACGATGCCAAAAAAAGAAAAAAAGAAGAAGAGGAAGTACTTAAAAGCAAACTAAATAGCTAAACTTTAAAATTAATTAAATATCTTCTTTGTGTCTTCTACCTTCTACGATCATGAACCACAATTTTTGGTGTTGTACGATAAACGTTATTTTTTACCTATTTATATAAAAAAGTTTAAGACATTTCATTTCTAAATAATCTTATATATAAATGTTATTTCTTAAAACTGTAATTATCTTAAAAATAATCTGTACAGTGTTATTCCACAATTATTAAAAACCAAATCTGGATCAGATTTAACATTTAAACATTAACATATATAAAAGAGGAATAATAATTTTATATTGTATGCAAAGATATGCGTATACGATTATTTCCAAAATGTCCCTTAAAAATAAAATTACGATAGAAAAATATACGTGGATCAGAAATTATTAATAAATATTTGTCTAAATAAATATCAAGCATACAATAATTTTATCATATAAATGTATATATATATATATATATATATATATATATATATATATATATATATATATATATATATATATATGTATATATATTTGTATGTATGTATATATATGTTGTATATATATGTTGTTTGTATGTTTTTGGGTCATAGTAGGTCTTTACTAGATTAAACATTTTTTAAAATATTTTTATATGTTTATATTAAATTTGTAAACTGTAGGTGATACTACTTGCTTTTTCTAATTATTCTTGATTAAACATCACTTCTCTTATAAATGCCCTCGTTTGCCACACCACTATTTTCCCCCTCTTTCTCATCTTCTCTTTTTTTGTATACATAAGGTGAGTAATGCAAAGCAGACGGAAAATTTTCACATATCCATCGGCAGTATCAATTGGCTGGATTTCAAGTTTAGATCATATCGTTTTTTATTGTGCGTAGTGTCATCACAAATGTATCCACATATTTCCGGTGTCTGTTTTTTAATTTTAATTTTAGGTCAGCGAATCGGTAGTGAATTATGCATGGAAAAATAATTCATATTTATCTGTATCTCACTTTTTAAAAAAACATCATTTAACTCCTCTTTTCAATATTCTTTAACAAATTTTAATCCCCACCTTCATCTTTTGTGCTTCCTTTTTCTTCTTCTGTTTTATATATATCTCTCTAGATATTTCATATATATATATATATATATATATATATATATATATATGAAGAAAAATATATGGAAAAAACAAACAAAAATCCTTATATGCAATTATGCTGTTTTAATGTTAATATAATGTCAACGTCGGACGTTTCGGTCTAATAAACCATCTTCAGGACATATTCATAAAATATAATTAACATTATCAATTCAACATGACAAAGACGATGGACATAAGAACAAGATTTATCCAAACAGATAACTGAAAGTTTTATAAGATCAGCGTTAATTTCACACACACACACACATATATATTAAAGACATTTTTATGTTTAACATTTTTTTATAGATACAAGTATTTAAGTAAATGCTTTGTTTATAATAAACAGTATTAAATAACATTTACCGGCCTGAATGTCTGAGAAATTTTCATAGAAAATATTCGTCCTTTGACAGGATTCGAACCTGCATCCTATACGGAACCGTCATTTACGCTGACGTGCCTTAACCGACTCGGCCACAAAGGAGCGTTCGGTAGGCAAGGTCGAATTTACTGCTTATAAACTTCAATCTTCCATGAATCTCGTACATTCATAACTGCTCATGGCGTATCAAATGTAAACAAATGACCTTCCTTTGAGTAACGTCCATTGCAGACAATGGCCGTAGGACAACTAATCGACGGTCGAGACAATAGTGTCTGGGCGTGATAAAATCTGATTCAATCACGGATGATGCAATATTTTCAAGGTCAACCAAATTTCATCATACACCTCGAAAATAAATTTATATTACTGCAGACCACTGCAAATGACCTAATCTGAGTAAAAAATAGAAATCGATTACACCGTGTCACTCCAGTGGGTCTAAAACTGACTATATATTGAAAGAAAGGAAACTAAAGCAGTTTGTTCCAATTAATTTGCACAATGGTGTATTTATGTAGATGATTCGACAGTCTAGGTGTTCACCTCCCCAAATCTAGGAGACCAGAGCCTGACAGCTGGTGACTTACCTGAGATGCCCAGTAGGACGAAAAAATTGTTTTGAAACTTTCAAAAGCCAATCTTGCAAGTCACGGTGAATATTTACACTTTCAAAGAAGTTCTTTTCTTAGAGTGTCTGTTAGAAGACGAAAGTACAACTTAGACCTCAAGTGGAACTCGATCCATCGCTAAAAAATATGTTACTTTGTTTCTTTTGTTTAATAATTAATTTGTTTGCCGTTACTTAGATTTTGAGTTTTGGGGACTGCAATTTATCGTTTTTAGTTCACAACACAAGCGGCTGAAAAGAAAAACTCGAATCTTAAATATAAAGACCATTCTCAGATCTTTATTAAGGACATCCTTGTGCAAATTAATTATACAGGAAGATGTGAAGGGCCATAATCATCTACATCCTTGTGCAAATTAATTGAAACAAAACGAATAATTCCGTAATTATTTACTATTTTTCGGATGATGCAATATTTTTCAAGGCCAAACATCACTGCAAATGACTTAATATGATGGTGAAAAGGCAGGAAAGTAAAGCGATTGATTATGGCCCTCCACATCTTCCTGTATAATTAATTTGCACAAGGTGTGTATATTGTCTTTTTGTTTTCGAAAAAAACGTATTAAATACTAATCTTTTAACAGTCTAATAAATTGTGTTTAATAATTTTTTATTCTAATTCTTGATGTTCTCAATCTATTTTAGTGAATTGATGTGGTGAAAGCAAATGAAAGAAATCCCCGGATTTTTTTTTTTTGGTGGGGGGTCCCTGTTTAACAAACGTTTCTTTATAAATTTATGAATAAATTTTCTTTATAATATGATAAACAATAGAGATTGCATCGTAATTGGTGCTTATATTTTATTTTATAAATAATGTATAGCTGGCCATTCGTATTCGAGGATGCCCGTCTATTAGGGCGGCTAGCCAATCCCTATTGCAGACGGTTGTTCAGGCCCATTTTGTGTTTGTTAAAAACCCGCAGAGCCCCGGTGTCTTTTATACTGCAACTATGCTGAGCAGACCTTAGTTACAGTTTCAGGGAAAGAGTATGTTATCTAGGGTCATCAACAATTTGAACAAGGCCAGCACGCTCAAACACTCGGCCACGATAAATTGTGACTTCGGGCTAACAGCTATCAACAGCCCGCAGGGGTACCATCTACCCAATTTCACTCACAAGGTCACATTACTGCACACCACTAAAAATGACCTAATCCGAGGAAAAAATAAAAATCGATTACACCGTTTCATTTCAGTGGATCTAAAACTGACCGTACAGCGAAAGAGAAGAAATTAAAGTGGTTGTTTCAATTAATTTGCACAAGGATGTAAGTTATTTCTAAATCTCGCGAGACTGATATTTTTCAAACCATCATCATCAGCGAGCAAATTTTCATCTATCCCGACGAACGGGTGTTCACTTAGTGAAGGTACTGTGTCATAAGTGCCTAGTGGGGCTTAACGTCAACCGAGACCTCAACTGGAACACATGTACATACGATCCAATACAAAAGAGCCTTGAAAAATAGTCGGTTCCAAGTACCGCTCAAGCAAGTACCTGATTCTTCCTGATATTCTTTAACTTTACAAGAGCCACATCAGCCTAAAATGCAGCACTGCGCGTCCTTGTGGGTGATGAATTACTTTACACGCTACAAACCTTTTCCCACATACGAAGTGCAGCAAGCCTCTCGCTGCTCCATCGCTATTTACATGGAAAGTGTTCAGACCAACTACATTCCTTAGATCCAACATTTTTAATCTCCACGGCTAAGATCCGCCATTTACGTACGTTGTAGTGAACCA
The DNA here is from genome assembly GCA_903632075.3 of Acanthosepion pharaonis. NCBI lineage: Eukaryota > Metazoa > Mollusca > Cephalopoda > Sepiida > Sepiidae > Acanthosepion > Acanthosepion pharaonis. The sequence continues at coordinate 355,620 of CAHIKZ030001304.1, read as the reverse complement.
CCCTCATCTTTTGTCTGGCTTGGGGCTACAAAGCGATTCTTTTATTGCCTTGGAAAATTCTCTTAGAGGCCGTGTATGCACTTTTTGAAACATTAAAAATATCCAAGCCTCAGATAATCTATATCTGATTATAGTCTATTCTCTCTTTGTCAGTCTCTTCGCCGTTTCTTGTAAGAATATGTCTCGAGATATATATACCTATATCATATTGAATGTGATGTTTTATGCCGTGTGACTATGTATATACATATATAAAACTAGATACAAAAAAATTAAACTTAGTTAAATTAAATGTATAAAAATGTGAATGAATTTTAAGTTATAAAAAGTAAAGAAAAATGGCTAACATTGTAAGCTGTCTTTCTGCTTCGTTGTTACGATTCTGAATGGAGGAGAACAAGCGAGAGTCTCGATAAAAAGCCGACCAACATTTCGTCAGACATCTTGGCTCCGTGAGGCGCAACACGTGACCGTCTCCTATTGTCTATTATAAAGCCGGCGCCCTGTGGAATACCAACAACATCGTTAAGAGGCATCGGTGGAATAGAGGACAGACGTGGTATATCTCTCTTTCTTTATATATATATATATATATATATATATATATATATATATATATATATGAAGAAATATAGTCTTAAGATGTGCTATATTTATGGAATAAAGTGTTCAATATCAGAGATAGATTGTGTGTAAATATAAAAAATGAACATAGAAGTCAACACTTAGAGGCGATCGTCTGTTTTTCATGCTAGACGCAATCGATGGTCTGACGATTGCGTCGATCATGAAAAGACAGACTGTCGCCTCTAAGTGTTGACTTCGATGTTCATTTTATATATATATATATATATATATATATATATATATATATATATATATATCCGATGTGATGATAACGAAAGTAATAAATAAATTCCAACGTTCACAGCATTAATCCAAAAGAGGGCTCAACACCGATAGTAGAGCGATAATTATTTATTTATTATAATTTTATTATATAGACAAAACCATTTTAATCACTACAAAAATGCAACAACTTGGTTTCAGTGCATTGTGATATGATGTGCCTAAACTTTTGACCGGTGCTTATCGGGAAGAAATTTCCACAGACCGGTCAACATTAAACATCCAATCCATTCTTCACCAAACTGCTATCAACAAGGACTATTGTTCCACTCCGTCACATATTTTTTAATGTATATTTTTATTCTCAAACAAATAGAAAAAGGAAGTGATGTTTCACATACGGCTTGCCTACAAGCAGGATTGTTCATAATCATTTTCGATTCTCACCCGTCGAAGTGCAGTTGAAATTCACAGAAACCAAGTTGCATCTTTGTAGTGAGTAAAATGGTTTTGTCTATATGATAAAATTATAATATATATATATATATATATATATATATATATATATATATATGATGCATGCCACGTAGATATCTATGATTTTTTGTCTATATAAAAAATTATTTATATATATATATAATATATATATATATATATATATATATATATTATGGTTATATATAAATGAGGATATCTATGATTATATAAATGTTTTATATGAAACATGTAAATATCTGAGGTTGTATTTTTAAATGTTTCTGAAATTTGGAAATTATTTTTTTTTTATCCGAAGCACGCATTGAAATAGCAAAGATGCCAAAAGTATTAAAAAAGGAAAATTTCATTAGAAACAAATCAAAAAGTAGTTAACTTCTTTGTAATATCATTCCTATATAGCAGTGAGTGTTGGACTATTTCCTCACAGGTGAAGAGAAAACTTCAGGTAACTGAAATTTTGTTCTACAGAAGGATGCTGGGAATGCCAAAGATGCAGCGCGTAAGCAACAAAGAAGTCTTAAGGAAAATAGAAGCTATAAGGACATTTATACACAGATTCAGAAAGTCCATGTCTGTCCTGAAGTCCTGAGGGGATACGGCGCAGATTGCTCGACATGTACGAGGTCTGATCAAAATTTATTTGGACTGGTGCTATAAAAAGAAAACTACAACATATATCAATTCGGCATTTAATTTCCTTCGAAGTAACCACATTCTGAAGTCACAAATTTGATGGAAGAATTCTTGGAACTCCTTTTTGGGATAGCGATCCTCGTCTCGTCATCTTGTACTAACTCGATATCTTGAAATCTTGTTCCTTTCAAATGGGATTTGATTTTTGGAGGGAGGAAAAATAGTCGCAAGAGGCGAGATCTGGGGAAATATGGTGGTTATCAGACTTAGGGAATGTTGCTCTTGACCAAAATCTGCTGCGCTGAATGGGCAAGTACGTTGTTATGGTGGAGCTATGATGCAATTACGATGCATTTTGGTCCTTTCCCGAAGAACAACATTGCATTAACGCCGAACATCTCACTGTAGTACCCCTTGTTTACTGTTTGACCAGTTGAAGCCCGTCCTGGGTATGACGATAAAAACATCCGCGTCCTAGGTAAGACGATAAACTACATCCAGCAGCAAGGCCTCTGATCAGGAGTTTTTGAGAAGCGGGAACCACCTGTTAATTAATTACTGGGGTTCCCAGGTTCAACCTGACCTGGGGTGGTAGGATCTGTTAGGGCCCCAGCTATGGGCAAATTGTTGACCCTCAAACTTGTGTAAAATAGGTTTTAATACCAGAAATACTTTGTAATAAAAAAATTTATTACCAGCAATAATTTAAGAAGGAAAAATCATTATCAGCAATATTTCACAAAAATACCAGCAATACGAAGAGCTATACATTCATTATTTACATTATTTGTACTATTGTCCTCATCTTTGTCGCCATATTTATTACAACGTTTCGGCCGTTGTACGCTCCAGCCTTTTTCAGGTGGTTGGAATGTCGAACTGAACCCTTTATTTCGCTCACTGGGGTAGAGTGTTCTAGTTCCACGTGCCACGTCTAATGGGTGTCAGGTATCAGTTACTTCCTGTTAATTTCCCTCTGAAAGTTCTCCACTGCCTTAAACGGGTATTGAACTCAGACTCTTTGGCTCCTGTCACTGGATCTAACTAACGCCTTTATCCACTGTGACATGTGTACTTGAGAAAATAAAGGGTTCAGTTCGACATTCCAACCGCCTGAAGAAGGCCTGAGCGTGCAACGGCCGAAACGTTGTAATAAATATGGCGACAAAGATGAGGACAATAGTCCGAATAATGTAAATAAAGCTCCAATTAAGGTTATCTTTCATTGTTTTTCTTTAGTTTTCTTAATATTGTCAAAGTAAAAAATGTTCAAAACTCAGGTGATACGGGAGTTTATCTCCTGTTATTCTATGAAATGTTTGCTAGCTCAAATTGTTCGTGCTGAAGGGCGAAAAGAAACAACACAAGAATTAGTTTCTATCGGCAAATGAGCAACGTGCCGCACCCCATTTAATGTCACGAAAACGGAGATGTTGTTATTGTTTTTGTTGACGATGCTTGTTATTGAGATCGGATGAAATCGCCTAATGCAGGCTTAGGGTGTTACATGACAGGGTAAGTGTCAGCGTAACACGGCGTGATTTGGTGTGACGATGCGTGGTTTGGTGTGGGGTCACGTGGTACCACATTTCGTTTCTGGTCGTGTGTTTGTCACAGGAAACATTAAAGACTCAATTTTTTTTTTAAGGATTCACATTTTGTTTCTTTTATTTGCTTCCTTTGTTATTTACATGTATTCCAGTCTTTTAATATCTATCTATCTATCTATCTATCTATCTAAAACAGTTCATATCTATCTATCTATCTATCTATCTATCTATCTATCTATCTATCTATCTATCTATCTATCTATCTAAAACAGTTCATATCTATCTATCTAAAACAGTTCAGGAATCTATCTATCTATCTATCTATCTATCTATCTATCTATCTAAAACAGTTCATATCTATCTAAAACAGTTCATATCTATCTATCTATCTATCTATCTATCTATCTATCTATCTATCTATCTAAAACTGTTCATATCTATCTATCTAGCTAGCGAGCTAGTTAGCTAGGTAGCTAGATAGATAGCTGAATCTGTTTAGATCTATCTATCTACCTATATGTTCATATCAATTTATCTATCTTGTCAGATTTATTTATCTTCGTCTACGGTCAAATATTACCACCCCTACATATTGCCATAGCATGTACTCTTTGCTTCTCTTTACGCCCTTACAACATCCTCATGTGGTTTCGCCCTACCTAGAGTGGCTCTTTGGCCATATATTATGTGAACAATTTTAAATCTATCTCACACTGTTCATACCTATCAATCTATGTCACTTCAGTATCTATCTATTTTTGTTCTTATCTATCTATCTATCTCAGTTTTTTCACTATCTATCTATCTATCTATCTATCTATCTATCTATCTATCTATCTATCTATCTCAGTTTTTTTACTATCTATCTATCTATCTATCTATCTATCTATCTATCTATCTATCTATCTATCTATCTATCTCAGTTTTTTCACTATCTATCTATCTATCTATCTATCTATCTATCTATCTATCTATCTATCTATCCACCAAAGTCTATTAGAAACCTTAAAAAAGTAAGTGAAAAAAGACTACTGACGTTAATGATGTATTCTTTTGATTTTAACATTCGTCTTTTTAACGTCTCTACGTTGACATCAAATTTTCAGTGTCTGGTTTTAATGATAATTAAATGTGTTACTGGAAGCGGTAGATCTAAAACGTTCAATTTTTTTCTTTACAAACATTAAACATTTCCGATTTCCTGTGCGCAAAACAACAAATTAAAAAAATATAATAATTTTTATTATTGATTTTGAACAAAATATACATTAATGAATGATACCGCCTAAATACTTTTATATCTATCAATATACATACATACATACATATATATTTGTGTGTATGTACGTCCATATATATATATATATATATATATATATATATATATATATATATATATATATATATATATATATATATATATATATATATATATTAGAGCAAAATTTACCTTTTAATAGATACGGCCAGCGTACTCAAGAAAAAATTAATAAAGAAAACGCACCTTCCGGAAGGATTCGAACCTGCATCCCCTTTTGCAGCAGAAGCCATTATCTGATCAGGCTTGATTTGATCGCTTAGCTACGAAAAGTTTCACTACCGACCCAGATTCTGTTTACGTTAAAATTTGAAAAACAAATTTGAAAAAACAATTTCTAAAGAACATATTTGAATTATTTCAAACGTTACTTTTTGTGGATAACCGTATTTAAGTAGACGTCTCGTAATTTAAAGGGGCACATTTTCTCTCGAGTGCACAGCCCAGCAGACGACATAAACGATGTTTTAAAAGCGGAGAGTCTACTCAATAGGGGGTACCCATTAAAAATAAGATTTGAAGTAATAAAAAAAGTTTTGAAGTAATAGAAATGCCGTATTAAAAAATAAAATCCATTCTTTTGAAATGGCTTTGTTTACATTTTGGATATGTAACTGAGCAGATATGTGCTTCAAGAAAAAAATTGAATGTGCTTTAAAGACAAAATAAAACCTTGCTTTATGTGAATCACTTTCTAGCTGAGCAGTAAAAGTATGCCGGATCAGATGATGGTTCATCCTGGAGAGGGTGATATAAGTTCAAATCCTGTCAGCGGATACATTTTTTTTTTATAAAGTTTTCTCTAATATGCAGACTGAAAGACAAATGAATTCTGTTTAAAATAAATGGAGTATCAACTCATATATGGGTATCCACTAAAAATAAGGTTTGAATTAATAAAAATGCCGGATTAAAAATAAATTCCATAAATTCTTTAGAAACTCTCTTTACTGTCAACCTTGTTCTTCGAAACTTTATATGCAATGTCGAGCTCTCCTTAATAATGTTCCTTTTTTGTATTCTTTTATCCTCAGTAGTCCTTTGCATCTTAGGGATTTTATTGCCTTACTTCGGGTGATCTGTTGTTAACATTGATATATATGCAACTGTTGAAATAAAAGTAGATGTCCATTAGATTGCAAAACTGAAGCAATAATTTACAAAGCAGACGTAATAGATAGAAATGGCAGGAGAAAATATACATAGGGTCTACTGAAGGTAACTTTAAGAAGAGGTGGTACAATCACAAGTCATCTTTTAATCTAGAAAGTCTTAGGAATTCTAGTAGACTAGCCAACCATGTGTTGAAATTAAAGGAAAAAAATAAAAATAATCCGATTGTAAATTGGAAAATTAAAAAAAAAAAGCAAAACCTAATACTAATCATAGTAATATATGCAACTTTGTCAACAAGAAAAGTTACCTATAATAACATTTCCAGGCAAAAAAACCTTTTGAATGAGAGATCGAAAATTGTGACACGTTGTATGCATACCAAAAAGTTTTTTTTGAGTTCATATGAAGTGGAAGGAAAAGAAAATATGTATATTTCATTTACCCCCACACGATACATTTCCAATATACTTGCTTTACTTCTCCTACTCCTACTCCTGCTCACCTCCTGCTACACCACATGTTGTCCGTTTATTTATTTTCTTTGTTAAAAAAAATTGAGTTCATTAATGTTTAAATAAAGTGTTAGAAAATCAGTTGATTGAAATCACCTGAAGATACCGAAAGGTTGAAACCAAGTAACGGAATCGGCTGATCTCCTAATTTTATATATATATATATATATATATATATAAGGAAGTGTGGGTTTGTAAACAGTGACTATTACGGCTAATATAACATGACTCTTTGGTAAAGCGAATCGAGTCCTCTCGGTTACTGTGTGTTTATCTAAAAATAAATGCGCTAAAATTCGCCTACGTCCCTGCCGTGTGCCAACAGCTTAGTGGGATAATCTGCGGCTGGCGCCAATTCAGCCGGGTTTCGATCCTAACTAGATGCAACCGGACGTCTACCCACACTGATGAGCAGTGATACAGCAAAGCAGTCTGTATGTGGATGACAATATATATATATATATATGACAAACTGGAAAGTATTTTTTTTATGACGCGTTTCATCCGTTAGGATTTCATCGGATTGGGCTTTGCTGCTGTGGCCACGTCTACATATACGCACAATGAAACGCTTCACAAAAAATACCTTTCCAGTTTGTCATATATATATATATATATATATAAAATCGCTATATCTTAAGTGAATGTAAATTTGCTAATATATATATATATATATATATATATATATATATATATAATTCGTTTCTTTTGGGTAGTGGAACAGTAGTGAAATTTTCAGTACTTCCTCACAAGCAATCAAACACACACAAACTTTCTGTCTCTCTCTCTCTCTCACACATACCTTCTCACTCTCTCTCTCTCTCAGGCACGCACAAATACACATACTCTCTCTCCCCCCCACACACACTTTCTCTCTCTCTCTTACATAACACATTTCTAAAAAAACATATTTCGATTCGCATTTAATCTTTCGTGTCCGCTCTTACCAGGACCTACTAAAAACAAAATAATTTCCATGCCTGAGGATGGCTGTATGTACAGCCGAAAGTACTAGCAGATTAAAAAAAGACCTTATACAACTTGAAGTTATTACAAACAAGGAACATAACATTCATCGAGTGATTCGTAGGTTAATGCAACTTAAAAAAATTTGTTTGCGAAGATGTTTTTCGCCATTTATATCATTAACTTTACTAATCTACACTTTGTATGAATGATTCATGTAATATAAATTGAACTGCACCACATATTTGATATATATATAATGGATTCCCCCGTCGATTTTGATGCACGAGGATACGACGACCTCATTCCATTTTTACATTTGTGTCGTATGTGAATATTGGAATAACTTATATTTAAATTTACTTAAACACACATGAATTCATAATTCCTTGTTTCCAAGGTTACAGAGAAAATTATTCATTCAACAATAGTTAATAAAATTCATTTTATTAACTATTTTTGTAACTCATAATTGATACAAAAATAGTTAATGAAAAATGAACACGCTATGAATTGTCTGAATGATTGGATTTCTCTGTAGGAATTATGAATTAAGTTATTCCAATATTCGCTTGAAGATGAAATGGAACTAATGCTTTTAATTTAATTGCAAAATTAAATTTGAAGTTTTTAGCTTCCATTTTTGAAACATGGTTATTACTGTGTAGCGAAAAAAACATTTTAAATCAGTTAATTAATAATATTGATGCTCTATAAACTTACATTGAGCACTGTTTTATAAAAATAAAGATTTCAGTAAGAACACCAGATTATATATCTTACTGTTCTTTATATAATTAAACCTAAAGAGCCAGCTTCCCTGATGATCCGTTTAGGTGAAACCTTGGTAGGTTTGTCTGGCTCTCTAGGTTTAACTAGGTCTGCTCTACTTACTGTATCGAGCACTTTATTTAGTTATTTTGCCTACTCGTATCGGTTTTTTTTCCTTTGGACTCTGGAGTTGCATGCTCGACGATTATTTTCGGCTAACGTACATGTTCTTTGTTCTTTCTTTTTTTATACCTTTTTTCCCCTTTGGTATTGGTTTGATTATTTGCAAATCAAGACACGGAAGGTTTTCCGGACGAGTATAATTTCTTATATTTATAAGATTAATACTAGTAATATATATATATATATATATATATATATATGTATGTATGTAGAGTTTGACTCTCAAACTGTTTCGACGCTCGAAATAAGACGAATGAAATACTAGTCGAAAAAACAATGAATAACTGATGTTTCAACGTTGTTACCTCGGAGTTGATTAACTTGAAGTAGAGAAAAGTGCACTGGGCATGATTTGAACTTAAAACAATCACCACTTGGATTTCAGAAGATATTTTGGGAAACTGAGATTGCGTTCTTGCGTAACACTTGTAAACATATCCCATTAAAAATTGAACTTAATACTAAAAACAATGAAAAAAATAAAGTTTACTTTATATTATGAAGCACTGAAACTGAAGTTGATTGTTCGTGGGTCTGGTTTAAAAATATGTTTTCAATGTTCCATTTACGTTGCTAATTAAACTTGCATAAGACGAACTCTGAATTCAGCAACGCAGGTAGGTATTGTGTTATCTGTACAAATATTTTAGATTTGTTTAGTTTTTCATTGCCTTTTCCCTCCGTATCAAGTAAGCGTGCAGAGGAGTTGAATAGCCGAGGGTTCGAAAGATATATTTTATAATATTTTTCAGCACTGTGTAATTTTGTTGATGGTTATATTTTTTGGAATACCGAAAATGATGAAGAGGAACTCTTATCTTTTTAGTTGGTTGTCGATATCGATGAAACCAGAACTAATATGGATGGCCGGTTCTTGCCAGAAACAAGTAAAGACAATGGCAATAACTAACATCTGTCTATATTTCTGAGATGAGGTATTGTAACTATTTACATGGTTCGGACTATTGTCATTATCTTATATTGCCATATTGTACGCTCCGGCCTTCTTCAGGATTTCTCTATATTTGATATATATGAGGTATTGTAACTATTTACACTATTTACATCGTTTGGATTGTTGTCTTCATCTTTATTCTCATATCCACGTCGTTTCGGCAGTTGTACCCCCGGCCTTCTTCAGGATCTATCTATATTTCTGAGATGAGTCATTGTAATTATTTACACTAGTTACATCATTCAGACTTTTGTCCTTGTCTTTATTGCCGTTTCGGCCATCGAGCGATCCGGCCTTCTTCAGCGTCTGTCTATCTTTCTAAGATGATGTAATGTAATTATTTATACTATTTACATTGTTCAAAATCTTTCTTCCATATTCAGGACGTTTCGACTGTTGTACTCTCCGGCCTTCTATTGGCTATATACGTTCGAATTTCGAACTGAACCCTTTATTTAGCCAGTAGGGGTAGATTGTTCTAATTCCACGTGCCATACCTTTTTTTGGATATTTCAATTTCACTTAATTCGCTTTAGTACCTCAACTCTCTAAGTTCTTGTTCACAGCTTGAACTTACAACACTTTGGGTCAAATCACTTTTTGGATTATTTCAACCAACGCTTTTATCCACTGGGTCATGTGATTCGGTTAGAAATTCTAACGTATAACGCCTGAAGAAGGCCGGAGCATACAACGGCCGAAATATCGTGAATATGACAATAAAGATGAGGATAACAGCCTGAAGAATGTTAAAAGTGAGAATAGGTAAAGTTGTTTGCCTCTCGTTAGTACATCAGTATTTTTATGGGAGATGTTTAGGCAAGCTATATTTTGATAAGTTCAGACCTTCACAGTAATGGATCCGCCATGCACTCAGTCGACATATTTATCATTTCAAACCTATTTTATTGGTAAGGAGTAAGTTGCATTCAGGCTGCTTCTTCTTTAGATGTGTTACGTTGTGGAACAGACGTCCAAATATCATGTCCCATAGCTCAAATAAAAAGTACTATTCATTTAGCATCAAACCTTTTTCTATCTTACATATCCTTATGAAAGGCACCACTTGGCCACCTTTGCATGTACACCTTCACAATAGCCTAATTTCCTATCACTCTATCTGGAGTAGAACGTAGTATAAAATATTTTGGGAGGGCGGGAAATCTCTGCACGTCTTCTTTGCTCTTGTTTCTTTTCTTGAAAATAATTCTTTCTCTGCCGAAACGAACAATGTAAATAGTGCAAATAGTTACAATACCTCATCTCAGA
>CAHIKZ030001304.1:330000-340000 GCA_903632075.3 Acanthosepion pharaonis | reverse complement strand
CAATGAAGAAAACTGGAGCGTTTGACGCCGAAACGTTGTGACAAATATGGCGACAAAGATGAGGACAATTGTTCTTTTTTAATGTAAATATTGTATTAAAAATGATTCTTTTTTTTAATGTGGGTGGCATTCATAAAATTTTGTTATTTATTTTTTGTGCAAAGAGGCCAGCGAATTTTAATTTAATGTCCTAAATAGGTCCCTCTTATTTTCATACATGCAGTTTTTTTTAGATTCCATGATGTCTCCCCAATATAACTATTTCTACATCAAAGTCTCCTGAAAATGAAAATCATTGTTGTTGTTTGACATATTTATTTACAGACTTTTCAAAACATTTGTCCGTTCATTATATAAATTTTTTTTAAATAGGGAAATGCAAAAAAATATATATGATTATATTTTTACATAACACATTTCAACACACAGATTGACAATTTAAATTTTACACAAAAACACACACACATGTATATATATATATATATATATATATATATATATAAATATACAGAATGATTTTTTAACTGATTTCAAATATTAATTAAATTTATATATGCATATATATATATATATATATATATATGGATAAAACAATAACAATATTTATTAATATTTTTTATTAAAAAAAAATATGAACGAAAATTATAAATTGACGAAAGTAGCATTAAGAACATTATAAAAATGCAGTTGGCAAAAGCAAAAAAAAAAAAATTTATTTATTACAAAATTAAAAATCTTAGAATTAAAAAATTATAATTTAAATCCTAAAACAAAATTATTAAATAAAAAATTTATATTTATTTTTACTAATTTTAATATATTTTCCATTAAGGAATTATTATTCCTGATCAATCAAAATTCGTAAATAATTATATTTATTAATATAACATGTTTTTTGACACGAAGACTCATCTATTTCTTTCTGAAATCTAGCTCAATTAGATTCTCATTTAAATATTCATGGAGACCTACGGAACCCTAATCGAAACATACTTGTTAACAACATCAATATATTAGAATCATCTACATGCAAAAAAAAAAAAAAACTAAAAATAATGGAAGCCTTATTAAAAAAAACAAAAAAAAAACACTCAATAAAATATCAACTATGAACATGGACATAATATCTTGACAAATTTTAAAAATTTTGTAAAAATTTTTTTAAACAAACTTTTTCTTATTTAAAAAAAATGGCTAAAAAATTTAAATATAAAACTCAGAAAAATTTACATTGGGAAAGTTTTTTTATAATTTATCATCCGAAAAAAAAAAAATTAGATCATATGAAAAATAAATTTTAAATAATCAAAGGACCTTGTCTGTCGTATTCAATGAAATGTGCATTAAATGAAATTGCTGCCTAAATATACAACAACAACACACACACACACACACACAAATATACACACACATATATACATATATATATATATATATATATATATATATATGTATTTCATTTTATTTTTTTTTTTTTAAAAATCTTCTTGATATATGACATCTGTTTATTTTTTTATATACATATTTATAAATTTTTATGAGCTGGAAAAATTTTGAAAATAAGTCGCATATATAAACACAAATTTATTTGTAAATTTATTAATATATATGTTTGCTCTGTCTAAAAAAATCATTTTTGAAGTAATTAAAATATGTATTTTATTTATTTATTTTTTTTAATGTTCATGACGTCAAAACGCGCGTATAATTTTGCTTATATCTGGTCGTTTGATTTGTCTAAATTCTCTCTCTATCTTTTATTTTTATATATATATATATATATATATATATATATATATATATAACTATATTTTCATAAAAAAAGTTCTATATAAATAAATTTTATATATATATTTATTATATATATATATATGTTTTTTTATATTGATTTTAAAAATATTATTGTTATATATAAGAAATTAAAAATTTAAATTAAGCAAAAAAAAAAAAAAAAAAAACATTTCATTTTTAATGATATATTGACCAAAAATTTTTTTATAAAAATATATTCAAATACTAAAGAGTAAATCTATTTTAATAAAAATCGCAATTGGTGCCAACCACATTCTCCAGATAATGTTTCGGAATACTTTAAAAAACTCTTCTGAACGTTATCCTTTATTTAGTTTGGTAAATGCTAAAATAAAACAGAAAATTTTTGATCAGTCCATCGTTAAAATTTAGTTTTATTGGTCTGTTGCTTTATATGCATTTTTCATTAAGACCCGCTAGTGATTTACAAAATATAATATGGTTCAAGAGCGGGGATTGACATTATTTTTCACTGTTAGATTGGCTGACCTTTTAGATCTTTCAATATATAAAAATTTTTATAAATGATTCAAGAAAAGCAAAAAATTTATGCTGAGTCCACTAAAAAGATGAAAAACTCCATTCTGAATAATGAAAAAAAATATATATATATATATATATATATATATATATATACATATAATCTAAAGGATCAATACGGACCCTAATATACCAAAAATATGGAAAAAAAACAAAATATTGAAAAATTTGATACCAAAACTGGCACGAATATCGAACCCTCTGACATTCCTTGTGATTTGAATTGATACAGAGACCTATATAACTCATCCCTTTAGGCTTGGCACCAAGACTTATATCAATTCAAATAGAGCTTTATTAGATCGCAGAGAAATTCGGTGATACGCCCTTGTCCGAGAGAGAATCCAGTAATATCGTTGGATAAAACATCGACTACATGCTCATATCTCCCAGACGCTCGAGGATTTCTTCAACAGAATTACCAATGAAGAAGACCAGAGAAGGATCCAAAATGACCTGGATAAATCCTTCAGACATGAATTTGATGTAGTCAAGGCCCGCAAAGTGCAAAAATTAAATAGATTGAAAGATCAGAAGGTGACGCACCAGGTCCATCACCCACCAGTGAAAGCAGTAGTCAACATCAGCCAATATCAGCTGAGTGCCTCTGAGGAGTCAGTAATGAATAAGGGTCTCAATGGCGAGTGCCATACTTGGACATCATTACCAGAGTCGAGGAGGTAGCCTTGAACATCCCTCAGGCTCAGGCGGATGAACTGAAATGGAAAGTAAGACAGACCTTGGAGAGAGCCAAGCCGCCCAGGGTCAACATTACAAAACTGGAGAGGCTGGCGATTGAATCCCTTTTTATAAATTTAAAACATCATCATACTACCGGCTGACAAAGGTAATGCGACTGTAGTGATGGACAAATCAGATTATACAAGAAAACTGGAAGACCTCATTAGCAATGGTAGCTACAGCAAAGTGAAAAAGGATCCTACTATGAAAACGGAACGCAAACTGTCACAGATCCTAATCAAGAACAAGGATCACTTCGCACCTAAGACGTATAGGCAGTTATCGCAGCGTTATATGCAAATATTCATATACGGTCTCCCTAAGATTCACAAAGACGGTATTCCACTCAGGCCGATTGTTAGTTGCCAAGGCTCTGTGTGCCACCCTCTGAGTCGCTTCCTTGTTGATATAATTGACCCATTGATCGGAAAGTCTCCTTCATATGTCCGAAACTCCGCCCACTTCGTAGAAATAATCAAAGATGCTCCCATCCTATCCAACCAGATGGTGAGCTTGGACGTGGTGAGTTTGTTCACCAAGGTACCCACGGAGGAGGCACTCTCAGTAGTCAGTGACAGATTGACCTCTGACTCTTCCCTAGAAGAACGGACCAGTATTCCAATAGATAATCTGATATAGATGTTGACTTTCTGTACGCAAACAACACACTTCGGAATGGGATCACATATATATTGACAGGATGAGGACTTAGCAATGGGATCGCCATTATCACCAGCAATGACGAATATATATATGGAATACTTTGAAGAAATGGAATTAGAATCTATATATCTAAAGCCAACGATATGGTTAACGTACGTAGATGAGACCTTCATACTCTGGCCACACCAGGAAGATGTTCAGGTTCTACTGGACCATGTGAACTCAATAAGACCTTCGATACAGTTCACAATGGAGAAAGAGAGTATCAATACATTCCCATTCCTGGATGTTCTAATATCTCGAACAGAGCATAGGTTTAAGACATCCGTATACTGTAAACCGACATTCACCGGATAGTACCTCAATTTCAACTCCCACCATCCATACAGCGTAAAGAAAGGGATCGTCCGTTGCTTACAACACCGAGCAAAAGTCATAAGTGGCGACCCAGAGACGTTAGATAAAGAATTGGTCAGTATAAGTAGTACTCTACAACGTAACAACTACCCTGGGTACATGGCAGCAGCCCCCTAAAACTGGGATAGGCGGGTACAAGAGGAGGAGGACAACAACACTCAGAAAACAGTCTGCCTGCCTTATGTGAAGGGGTTATCAGAGAAAATACAAAGGATCTGCGGTCCATATAACATCAGGACAACCTTCAAAAGCTTGATGACACTTCGCAGATATCTCTCCCGAGTAAGACCCCCCATAGAAGAGAACATGACTAAAGACTGTGTGTACGCTATCCCGTGCAGCTGCGGAAAGGAATATAAAGGAGAGACAGGCCGCCCCCTCAAGGTAAGGCTTCAAGAACACCAGAAAGCTGTAACACGAGGGGAAGTAGAAAAATCAGGCGTGGCTGACCACATATGGAGAGAGAAGGAGATCACCGCCCTCTGTGGGATCATGTTGAGATCATAGACAAAGAACACCATTGGAAAATTCGTAAACTTAAGGAATCAGCACATATGCTAGGCCACAAAAATCTCCTGAGCCGACCAAGCATAGAAATAAATACAATATGGGAACCAGTAATAAGGAGTGCCAGAGAAAAAAATAACAACAAAAAGTTGCAATATGAGCTCTGGTAAAAACATGCAATGATAACAGCAAAAAAATGCAATATGAGCACTGGTAAAAATGGTTGCTGAAGACATTAGGTTTATAATACCCAGAAATTCATACCCAGATGTCCTCAAGGACACATCTCACAGTGGATAAAGGCATTAGTTAGATCCAGTGACAGGACCAAAGAAGTGTGAGTTCAATACCCGGTTAAGGCAGTGGAGAACTTTCTGAGGGAAATTAACAGGAGATAACTGATAACTGACATCCATTAAACATGGCACGGGGAACTAGAACAGTCTACCTCAGTGAGCAAAATAAAGGGTTCAGTTCGACATTCCAACCACCTGAAGAAGGCCGGAGCGTACAACGGCCGAAACGTTGTAATAAATATGGCGACAAAAGATGAGGACAATAGTCCAAATAATGTAAATAATGTATATATATATATATATATATATATATATATATATATATATATATATATATATATATATATTTATATAATATATATGATATATATATATATATATATAAATTGTTTATTTCTTGTTCATCATATAGTCAATTCGTTATATTCAGTCAGTCAGTTATTATTTGCTTTGCGTGATATATTTTTTATTGATCATGTATTATTCGATATATAACTGACGAGGGTCACCCTTTTTTCCGCAGTTTTAAAAATGCCATTTTTTTATTTTTGACCAGTTACCATCCAAGAATATAGAACCTGGTCTGTCCTGATATTTACCCTTATTTGGGGGGCTGATTGTTCATAAATTTTTTCCCAAGCGTATCAGCACGTATATAAATTAATGGATTCGAGTTCATTTAAATTAATTTGTGTCGCTTTCAATTAAAACATAGTATTCACTTACGCGTAAATACACTTAGATAAGGTAAGAATCCACTTCTCCTCCTCCAGTTACGGGTTACTAAAAATATTTGTGACTGTAAATAACCTGTAAATGGTTGATAATCCTTAAAAACGGATTAAAATTAACTCTTTCATTTATCTGTATTTGTGTGTGTGTTTGTGTGTGTGTGTTTGTGTGTTGTTGTGTGAAATGTGTTGTGAAATCAGAGATTTTAGAGAGAGAGTCTGGGAAACACACACAAACATATTTTTTTAGTGAAATTAGATTTTAATTTGAATAAAAAAATTAAATCAACAGTTCATTTTGTTTACTGATGGGGAAATATGATCTAGGGTAAAACTTGTACCCATTGAATTGACAATTTTTAATGATCAAAATAATTTTTATCGATTTTTGCTTTTAAATGGAGCTGAATAAGCTAGAAGGAACTTTGGAATTCACATGATTTTTGGTTGAAGCAATCAGAACCCCTTATTATAACCACGTGCGAAGTAGTAGGGCAAAAGGGTCAGTTATAACCAGCCGGGGTTTATATATATAAACGCGTAGTTATACCCAAAAAGACAGACGGGAGAAAATTCTTGAAAAGAGAAGAGAGAATTGGCCTGGGCGAGCGTTGCAAGGAGGAACGCCACTATAACTTTAAGCCCCGCACAGAAATCTTTACCCCTCCATCGCAAGAGTCATATATCGTTCTGAGACGATTTAACAACAAGATAATCACCTACACTCTTTCTCTGTCTAGAATACAGTGTATGAGTTTTTTTTTTTACTTTTCTTTCTGTCACCCGTTTCTCTTCTCTACTATTCTTTTCTGCTATATAAAAGACATTACCAATTCATTCAGTGAATCGATGTTTGTCCGGCTTTCTGCAGATATTAATTTTTTTTGCTGCATTCTAAAGTTTTTAGCGCAGACTCCCCAGTCGTGTCTACATCTTCAGTCGACCGTGAATGGACGGACATCACTTCTGCTTTCTGGATCAAACAAATCACAACGTGGGCAGAAAGCAGGATTAAACCAGCGGAACGGACGAATAATCTACGGATGCTCAGGGGACCTGTGGCCACTTTCTTTCGGTTAGTATCGAGTGTAAGACACCGGCGGCTGAGGGGCCGGGTCGAAAGTGTTAGTGTAATCTAAAAGTGTTAACTTTCGAGACAATCGTTTATTTTACCATCGAAAATGATTCCAAGCTTCAATCTCTCTGTTCTATGCCTAATTGGATGAGTGATCACATATCCGGTGAATCCAACCTAATTTAGTTGAATCTAAATTTAGGTGAATCAGGGGCACTCATATCGATTTGCAACCCATATTTTTAGTTTATGTTGCTTATCGAATTCGGAAAAAATGTATCGCAATTATATTTTCCTTTTCTCGGATCGGTGGCTCACCTAACAGTCAAGATTTATATAATTTATCAATATGGCATTTTAATCTTTCGATAAGGTCGACAGAGTTATGAATATGTGGACGTCTAATCTTTCTAAGAACAAAGGTACAAATTTTGCTATAATTTCATTAAGAGTAAAACAAAAAGAAGAATTTCAAAACGGAAACTTAATCGCCACTATAATTATGAACTACAAGAATAATGATGAAGATCTTAACGAAGGTTTTATTCAAGGAATAATCATTGTTCCTTTAGGAACAGTCAGTTAAGTAACACAAAAAAGCACTGGAAAATGTAACCAAAAATAAGAACATTTTCATCACAAAGAAGTTATTATCACGGTTAAATATATCTCAAACAAAAAAAAAATACTTTAACTTTATGATATAAATGTTTATAAATAAAGTGAATACATTTTTTGTGCGTCAGACGTTATTCTAAATAATTTCTGTGGCACAAAAATACAACAAATCGATTAGAAAGTTAGATAAGATAATTAAAAAAATGACCGAATAACGTTTTAAAATATACAGACCTTATGGTCTACCATAGCAGCGATTCTCATGTCACCCATCACATCTGGAATAAGAAGTATTTCTGAGAGACTGGTTAAAGCCAAAACAAAAAATTCTATGCAACAGTTGGCAAAAACCTACTTTTAGAACGTTGTAATAAAGTAATCGCGAATAATCTCCCTTGTTTTATGATTATCTCCCTTTGGAGAACTCTTTCGTTTGTAGAGTACTATAAATACTCAACCAGCTTCCTTATGCCTTCTCTTGTTTTGTGCAGTTATTACAAACGTATTACTTTAAACTATTTCTATTCGGACTAATGTCCTCATTTTTGTTGTTAGTTTCGGCTGTTGTACCCTTCGGCCTTTATCAAGTACTTATCGATCCGAGTTTCCTTCAGGGAATTTCGAGTTCATCCCTTATCTAATCTATTCTTTTATCGCCCCGCTGATCATGTCTGAGAATAACTTGTTGCCTTCTTTATTAGTAATGCTTTGCCATTGTTTCACTGTTTCCAGCACGTCCACACTACTCAGTCTAAGGATTGAACACGCGATGTCGATATCACCTCCTCTTAGGTATGACATGAAACTACATCCGCGTCCTGGGTAAGACGATATACTTTAAATAACATTATTTTTATGGAGGTTTTGAGGAGGAGGAACCAGCTCTTAATTGCTGGTGTTCCCAGAAACCCTGAATGCCCCAAATTGGGGTAGCACCTGTTAAGATCCAAACTAAATAAAAATAGTTAACCCCAAACTGGGCTCAAAACACCATGAAAGTTTTTTAATAGGTTTTAAATACCAGCAATACATTTTTTGTTTGAAATTTACAATTTATTAATTTTTTTAGAAAAAAATTATTAAAGGAAATATATTTTTAAAAAATATTAGCAAAATACATTTTTTAGAAAAACATATTATCAATAATTTTTTTTTGAAAAAAAATCATTTTAGTAATAAAAAATATTGACAGCATTAAATAACCCCTTTTTATTTTTGTATGCCGTAAACCAAACCAAACCAATTTATATCACCAAATTCTGTTCTTTGAGAACAACTGTAAACAAGTTACATACAGAATTGCCTAATTCCATTTAACATTAATCACTTAAAACAGATTTCTTCACTTGGTTTTATTCGTCTGATATAAAAATAATGTTTTAAAATATTTTCCACTAGTGACGCAATTGACACTATAGGGTTAATGAATAAGTTGATGAATAACAAAAGTTTAGTTTGGTTTGTTTTACGTCATATCAACCATAATGGGTTATTTAATGACGACAAGATTTTTATTACTAGTAGTATTTTTGCCCCAAAATGTATTGCTGGTAATAATCTTTCTTTATATATTGCTGGTATTAAAACCAATTTTTATAAATATACAAATAGTGTTTAGACCCCAGTTTCCTAATTAATAACTTTTTGTCAATAAAAAATGGTAAATTAGTGGACCTTGGAACACCAGCAATTAAGAGAATGGTTCCAAGCTCCTCAAAACCTCCTGATCAGAGGCCTTGATGCCGGATGTAGTTTATCGTCTTACCCTGGGCGTGGATGTAGTTTATCGTCATACCAAGGATGGGAAACAAAAGTAAAGGAAAGAGAAATACGTGGAAATAAAGGTGATAATTGATTAGAACGAATGAAAAAGTAAAACAAAGAGGAGAAGAAGAAGAGATATCGTTAAACAGGAAGTAAGGTAAGAAAGAAGGGGAAATGAAAAATGGACACAACGAAGCGATGGCAAATAAAATTTGAAAGTTAAACTATGAATAAACATAGATTGTACGAAATGACCAGACGACAAAACCAGGCGGAAAGACGGAAGTAAACGATAAAACGCTAATGGATGTAAGCAGAATTATTTAGAAAATTCTGAAATGGAAGTGAAAAAATTACGAAGAGAAAATTCAAAGGGGAAAAATGGTAGAAGAATTTAGTGAAAGACAGCAGAAAAGGAAAGAAAAATAAAGAGAAATTTATATAAAAATAGAAGAGAAGTTAGAAGAATAAGCGGAAGGAAAAAAAGATGTAGAAAAAAAAAACCCCCAAAAAACGGCGAACGAAGGGTAAAAAATTAAGTAAATGAATCTTATAAGAATGAAAAGGAAGGATATTTATAATAATTAAAAAAAAAAAAAAGAATGAGTAAAAAAAGAAAAAAAATGATGAAAAAACAACCAAAAAGTTAAAATAAAAAATCTGAAGCAAAAATCAGAAAAAGTAAAGACGTAGTAAACAGATGAGAGGTAAAAAAAATGAGGCAAAAAGCAGGAAGGAAGAAAATATTTTAAAGATAGAAAAAAAAAGAAATAAAAGAAAAAGATAAACATGGAGAAAGAAAATAAATGTAAGAGAAAAAGAGCGATATTTTTCTG
>CAHIKZ030001304.1:295000-327500 GCA_903632075.3 Acanthosepion pharaonis | reverse complement strand
TAACTAGGATGGAAAGAAATCTATTTTTATATATATATATATATATATATATATATTGTTTCCATTTTTACACACACACACAAAATATAAGCATATATATATATATATATATATATATTTATGAAAAATTTAGGTAATCCGTATGGGTAGACCTGAGGAGGATGATATCCAGTGAGCTCAATGTAAAATTCAGAGCAGAGATGTTTTGAATAAAAAGACAGACCACGTTAAAATTCCATGTAATAAGTTATTTCACCATAACCCCTTTAACAGGGTTCTGGATCATCAGACTTTACTTTAAAAAGCTGAAATGAAAAATGAAAAAACTAATTCACACGTTTTTTACGGACCTCATCAAGTATACGCAAAGTTAACGAAGTGAGGAAGTGAGGTGGGAGAGAGGATATGAGTGTGTCATATGTATCATTTTAGTTTCCTATTTTAACCCCAGTGTGTCGGCTGGATGTTGTTCAAATTTAACGCGTCTCGTCTCTAGATAAAGGTGGTTAAGGGGTAAGCGATAAGGACTACATTAAAGGAAGACGTTACAACAACCCCAATAAATTACACGACAGGTTTCATTCAAATTCTTAGACGCTGTCAGTTCGCGTTTCTTTAACGTGCATATTTGGGAGGTTAAGGTTTGATAAATATCTAAATTTTAAAACAATCTACGAAGAAATGGAATCAAGGATCAACGTTCGAATTTATGTTTTTTTTTTCTGTAAAAATATTGTGAAAATCCTAGTGCAACAAATTTTCCGTCAAGCTTGCTAGACGAAATATATTGTCACTGTTAGGCCTTCGTGATTGCGTAAGAATAGATGCTGTACAAAGTATTCTCCCACAATTAACTTACTTTATAGCGAGAAACAAAAGATGCTCATTAACCCGATCTTTAAACAAACTTGACATGGTCAGATCATATACAAATTCTTTGACAAAAACGTAAAAGCAATCATTAAAAAATTATGAATTTTGCACTATTTTTTGTGTCAGTTCATTTTACATACAAAATTCTTACCTTCTAGAAAATATTTATGTTATATTCCAAAATAAAATTATGAATTTTGTACAATAACAGCAATAGAGAGAAAATTATGAAATTTTGTGCAAGAACAACAATAAAGTCATAGTCATGAGTTTTGCACAATAACAACAATAAAGAAAAAAATTATGAATTTTCTACAATAACAACAATAAAGATAAAATTAAGAATTTTGTACAATAACAACAAATAAGATATAATTATGAATTTTGTACAATATAGCAATAATGAAAAAATATGTATTTTGTTACCTTTTATATAAACAATAAACAAAGATATCTTATTTTTACTCACAATAATTATAAAGAAAAAATTATATTTTTGTTTTTTTTTTAACAACAATCTTAATTACATATAATTATGAATTTTGTTATCGTTAACAATAAAGATATAATTATAAATTTTTTATTAGATTAAATATAAAAAAAATTGTTTAATTTTGTTTTATTTTAATATTTTTTTTTTTTTTTTATGTCTTATTTAAAATTCAGACTTTTTTAAAAATATTTATTGATTTAAAATTCAAAAAATCAATTTTGTATGCAAATAAAACAAAATTTTATATGAATTTTGTATGACAAATTGTTTTTTTTTGTTTGTTTATTTTACATGGTAAATTGTTACTTTTTAAAAATTAATTTTAGTTATTTTTTTTTAAAATACACAATTAAAAAATCAAAAATCATTGTATAAAAGTATAAAAATATAATATATATATAAAATTTAAAAAAAAAATTAAATTATGTAGTGCATTTTTAATCAATTCACCACTCAAGATGAATTGTTTTAAAAAAATATATATATATAATATATATATATATATATATATATATATATATATATATATATATATATATATTTTATATATATATATATATATATATATATATATATATATTTATATATGTTTCATTAAATAATATAAACAAAACGTTCTATTTATTTTAAAAGTAAATTCTTTTCATATCGTCTGATAAGTTTAATAACATTATCATTAAACGAAAAAAATAAAAAAACAATATTTATACATGTTTTTTTTCCTTATCTAATTTTTCAATTACATAAGCCGTTATCAAAGATGACAATATATTAAGCAATAAACGGACAAAACAGTGATAATAGTCTGTTTCTGTTTACATGGAAGATTTCCAAGCAACGACCGACTCGTGCATATAAGACGCTCTAAGTGAAAATCTTATCGCAGCTCATGACGTCACACATGACCACGCGAGAGTGAAAACGAGAAGTATTAAGTATGGGAAGCCGTTGGTATAAACCAATGACTTCTGTTACCAATTATAGGCATTTAAGAATATTTGTGGAGATTTCATAGTTTATTTTGTTCAGGTTAGGTTTCAACTGTTTTATGTATATATGCATCAAGTGGGATTTTTTTTTATTTGTTTTCATGTTTAAGTATTTTTGTTGTTTTCAACAAGGATTTTCCATTTAATGAAACATGTAATCAATGAAAAATTTTATATATATATATATATATATATATATATATATATATATATATATATATATATATATATATTATACAATACATATCCCAACTTCGATTTTTTCATGCATCATTTAACCTTCAGGAACATAACTTTAAATATATAAAAATTAACTTTCACTGAGTTTAAAATTGCGTTACGTTGTTAAAGAAGAAACTGAAAAATATATAATTTTTCTTTCAAGGAAATAATGTAATATAACTGAGAACGTCATTTAAAAATAATTTCATTTATATTTAGTCCTCAAACCTATGTTTTGACTAATATTTTTTTCATTAAAAATCAAGGGGCTTAAAAATTCACTATTATATATATATACAATAAATAAAATGGACGTTTATATGATATTTGAATTCATATTAAATTTTCTGAAGACAGTCTTTATATTTTAAGGATATTGTATAAAATAATAAATACTGTCATAATTCATATGTTAAAAAGATTACAAAAACACGTCACTGGAATGAAAATTACATCTCCAAAGGATATAATATTGATATATGTATTAAAATAATTAAATGATTGTAATATATTTTTAGGGATCAGATCCCAAAATCAACAGATATCTTGTTCAGAATGTTTATTGCAACTTTTCATATTTTCCAATTTTACCAATGGGTTATTTTTATTCATATGTATTTTTAACTATGTTGACGAATAACGTGTTGGATTTATTTACAAAGACAATTACAAAATATGTGAAATTTTATCTTTCATTTAATGTCATATTTGGTACTGACCTATAATTATTGTCTTAAGAAACGTCAGTTTTATATATGAATCTAAATCCTTATTTTCAGGTTATAAACGTAAATAGTCCTATAAATTTATTTTTCTTCCATGAATGACTCTCAAAAAACTCTGAGCCGGAAATGGTCAAATTGTTTTTAATTATGTCCCATCATAATAACAAATAACATTTTTTATCCAAATTTTTTGTTGTGATTATATAACCCAAATTTATAATATTGTTGTTATTATGTTTATTAACCTGAAGTACTTAACTTTATTTTAAAATGATATAACTAATTTTTTTGTTATATTTAAATTTCTTTTGTTTGTAAAAAAAAATTATATAATATTAAAAAAAAAAAATTTTATGAATACTAAAAAAACGATTTTCTTATATACTAATTATTTGTTCCATATGATATATTTATATTTAATTTACTAATATTTTGAAAGAAGATTCCATAATCACTGAAAATGAATACCTTATTTTTTGTACTAGTGAAGCAACCAAAATGAGCTGAGTCCCCGATAGTTTCAATAGAAGGGTTAACCAATCAGAAAATTCAAAATATTCAATCCGACATGTATAAAGGCAGTTATTTTGTTTTTTTCTCCCAAAATATCTTCACTGCCAACCTCTGATATCGAAGACTTAAAGAATTTTAAGAAAAGCCACTTTCTCCGAATCTTCACTTCCAACCTCTGATATTGAACATTTTACGGACTTCAACCATTCTATATTCAAATTTACGACGAACATGGTCAACAAGATCTGGACATATATATTTTAGACAATCCTGATGATTGTCTTTTTTTATGAAACTCCAGTCGTGTATATCGGTGATGAGAGTTAATATCTATACTTTGCATAATATGTTAATATAGCTCTGCTGTTTTACATTGAACACTGTTTTATTAACAGCAGCACTTTATATATGATATATTATAATTATATCTATATATCTATATATGATTATTTTTATTTTCTTTATCCACTTTTTCTAATCTTTTAGCCAAATTTTTGGCCATTTTTTGTCACCCTCGTTTTTTTTTTCTTTTCATTTCATTTTATTCAATAATATTTCATTATTATATATTCCATTTTTCCTCCTCAGATTTTTGGTATCACATCATATTCTAACCACATCCCACCTTTCTACACTTGACAACTTCATCGGACAATTTAAAAAAAAAACTCCTCCTCCCCAAAAACATCTCTATATTTACAATTCACTCCCATACGATATCACACTTTGTAATAATATATCACCTGCCTAACGCTTTTTAACCGATCAAAATTTTAATTTTACTTTTATAAACAGTTTCTCGCATCGAGGAAGCAGACAGAGGTCGGATTTTTGCTAAAAATACGATTTCCACCAAAAAAGAAAAACACACCATCTACAAAAAACATCTGTCGGTGAGTAATTCAAATATTTCTGTTTTTTTTCAAAAAGTTGATGAATTGGGAAATGTTTCCGAAAGTTCCATGCTTAAATTCTTTTTCTCCTTTCTTCATTTTGTCATATGGTTAATAATTAAAATATTAAATAAATATTTATTATACTGATTATATTGGTACCCTTTCATTTGCCCGTGTTTTATTAATAATTTCTCTAAACTTAACTCCTGAACTATATATATATATATATATATATATATATATATATATATATATATATATATATATATATATATATATTAATGCATGTTTCATTAAATAATATAGACAAGTTTTGTCTATTTATTTTAAGTAAGTTCCTTTCATATTGTCTGATAAGCTTAATAACATTATCATTGAAGGACGAAAAGAAATCACCATAATGATACATGTTTAAATCCAATCTGAGCTTTCGGCTTACATAAGCCATTATCAAAGATGACAATTACTTTTCAATATATCAACCAATACACGGACGAAACAATAATGATAGCCTGTTTTTGTTGCATGAAAAATTTCAAAGAAACGACTAATTCGTGTATACGAGATGCGGAAGCGAAAATCGCGTCACAGCTCGTGACCACGCGAGAGTGAAAACGAGAAGTATTAAGTATGGAAAGCCGTTGGTATGTATAATGAATCTCAGAATTATCCGTCCGGCTCTGTACATTTTATTTAAAAATATAATTCATTTTTCAAATATTGAAAAGATATATATATATATATATATAAATAACTTAGATAGTCTTAGGCTATGAATGAATTTCGATAAGCCGCCATTTCGGAAGATTTTGTTCGATATTTTATGAAAATAACTGGAAATAATCAATAACAAAATTATGCAAACGCTTCAGTTAATAATCTAAGGCATAGTTATTCTGATCAATAACCTTTAAGTAAATATTTTCTGTGGTTAATAAATTTGTTTCTGTACAGTTTTCCATTCTTCAAAAAAAAAAAAAAAATCTCTAATCCTACTAAATTTAATGGTCGTTTGAATTAACCTAAAATTTAAGTTCCCGCCACAAATTTTCTGTTGGCTTCAGGTTCGAACACATTGAAAGCCAAACTAAGCCAATGGTCTTGTAGTCAAATTTTCACTTGTGCATGTGTGTGATTAAGATTATTATCATGTTGAAAATTTGAACGTCATCTTCCAAAGAGATGTCTGGGAGAATTTTTCAGATTTTTCCTTTAAGATAACAGTTACCATAATTTCCCAAGTATAATACGCCTTCATCCATAATACGCACACATAAAATTGGGAAGTGTGGGGAAAATGCTTCTACTCATGCATAATACGCGCTCCTTGTTTGGTAATCGAACCCTATAAATTGTACCTCTCCATTTTCACCAAGGCCAGCGTTTCCTACTCTTATTTTTTTAAAAAAATGGTTTAAATCATAGAATAAAATTATTCTAATTTAGTTTTAGGATAATTCTTATTTTATTTTATGGGAATTTTTAAAAGATTTTTTTGTACTTGTGCATAATACGCAACCCCTGATTTTGCTTAGGATTTTTTAGAAAAAATGCGTATTATACATGGGGAATTACGGTATCTTGTTTTTTTTTTATTCATGTTACTGATGACTAAGTAATCGATCCGTTCCATTTTCACCAAGACAAGCATGATTGTCACTCCTGTCTTTTATACTAAGAATGTTATTCTTAGCGTTCATAGCTTCTCCTTTTTGGTTCCCCTCTCGCTGAGCAAACAATTCACTTGAAGTCTCATTACTCCATAAAAAAAGTCGTTTTCCAAGAAGGCACGTTTTTTCTATATAATAATGTTTTAGTGATACAAGATTTACTATTTAACCCATAGCTGGGGAAGAAAAGGTGGATTCATACCTTTCCCTTTTGAAAATTTAAACATCATCTTCCAAAGAGATGTCTGGTAGAATTTTTCAGATTTTCCTTTAAGATAAAAAATTCCCCATGTATAATACGCCTTCATCCGAAATACACACACATAAAATTGTGCTGAAAATGTGGGAAAATGCTTCTACTCATGCATAAATGAATATTTAAAGGTTATTTAAAGCCAAAAATATTTTTTGATTGTAAGAATAATTTTTTTCTAGATAATAATGGTTCAGTTGTACAAAATTTACTATTTAACCCATAGCTGGGGAGAAGAGGTGGATTCATACCTTTCCCAAGTGAGTAAGTGAATACAACGAACTCAGCGTGAATTGGTACTAGGATCTTCGATTAACGATTCCCAACCCTTATCCATTACATCAGTATGCAAGCTTAGAGTAGCTGGTATCCCCAAGCGGTCAACCACCTTGCTACTGACCAGGTTCGATTTTGCTTAACTTCGGGGATCGTACGGAAACAGGTGTTTCAACGTGATTTGGCCGTAAGCCTTTTTGAATAAATCTATTTTTCTTAGACGGTAACTAGAGAGAAGACATTTATTGAGCAACCTATTTACCGTACGACCTGATATAATTACTCAATGATTTGAAAAATCAGAAAGACTATCTTTCAGCCCAACTTTAGGGTTTTTCTTGCATTCACGAAAAATCTTTCTTCACAGTCTCAAAGTTTTAGACTTACGGCCCATTCCAGGAAGAGCAGCAAATGTTTATGTTTCATGGTCGGCTCCCTGTACCGCTCCAGTAAGTACCTGATTCCTCGTGTTATTCTCTAGCTTTAAAAGACCCTGATCAGGCTGAAGATGGAGTACTGTCGTCACATTTGGCTATCCTCACCTTCCGGTCTCGATAGAGTTCAGAAGCGTTTTCCAGTCCTTGTAGGTGACGAATTATTTTCCGCCCTACAACTTCTCTCTCATAGGCGGGAAGTGGGAAGCCCCTCGCTTCTCTATCGCCACTTCTACGGAAAGTGCTCGGACGAACTACATTCTTTGGGTCCGTCAATTCTAACCTTCACGGCTAGTACCCGTCATGCCACTTACATCGTAGCAAACCTCATCCCCTCCTTATTCTTTCGCAAACCGCTGCTCTGTGGAACTGACTCCCAAGAGGATGTTTCCTCAATCACTAGAATATTAATCTGTTCAAGTCTAGGGTTAATCGTTATATTTCCGTTCTATCCATATAAACTACCCCTTAACGTAACCCTCTACCTCGAGTGGTCCCGGGCCTTGTACAAGGTGAACCTTACTGTAAAAAAAGAAACAAAAAAGAACCTTACTGTAAAAAAGAAACACAAAATTTATACAATATAGCAGGAAAAATGCTTAGCTGCTGTTGTAAAACTCATTCTTGGGCAAGATATTCTGACGGAACCCAAACCTTCTCTACGCCTGTTCGTGTTCAGGGTTTCTCCTAGACTGCTTGCCAGCCAAAGCTATAGCGCCCAGTTTAGGAGAAGAGATAGATTCGTACCTTTCACAAAGGTGTTTGTTTGTAAGTAAATGTAACGAACTCGACCGGAATTCGAACTTGATTCTCCGAGGACACCACCCCCACATTCACTCCGGTAAAATTAAGTTCTTTTTAAAATTTACAATTCACAAATACAGCATGATAGACTACCTTCTCCCTAATAAGATATAAATATTATATTTGAGATGGAATAATTGAGTTACTGGAATGACCATAGAGTGTCGGTTGGATAATGAATCAGGAAATATTTGTATCCGGGTACTGTCACTTTCTAGTGACGCAAATCAGGTACATTATTCATTGGCGAGCAGTAGAGGGAGTTGTACGTGTTCATGCTACACTTTTGGCGGAAATGATTTAACAGAAGCTACAGATTACCGTAAGGTTTTGTGATACAATTGGTCCACTGATATTTACAATTATAAAACTAATCGCAGGTTCATGTACACAAAAACATACGCATAAAACATTTGCTTTAGATATAAAAAAACACCATTAATCCTCCTATATGACAGAGAATGCTGCACAATCTGTTCAAAGATTAAGAGAAAACTTGGTTAAGAGACAACAAATGTCGTTCTACAGAAGGATGCTGAGAATACCATGGAAGGAGCGCATAAGCAAAGTGTAAAGAAAAAATAGCAACAAAAAGGGAATTTATACCCAGAGACAGATTAAATATTTGCGACACATAATGAGGAAATATGGCTCGTAGTTAAGTTTAAAACCGGCAACGACATCAAATTCGTCCAGGAAATTGTTTACCATGACAGCAAAATCCAGTCAACAGAGAGAGACATCAAAATCCACGAAGGACAGGCCTGGGGTGTCCTTGATGGTCAGAGCACCATTTGGAAGTCCTCCCTCTGACAATCTTAAGAGAGACTTTTTTTTAAGGCTACGGTAGAGAATCTGTCTTGCTACACGGCTCAATAACATGGACACTGACAAAAGAAGCATCACTTGACGGAACACACACAAGGATTTTGCGAGTTGCATTAGACATCAGCTGGAAGAAACACCCAACAAAGAAACGCCTGTATAGATTGTCCTCCTACCTCAGTTTCGGTAAGAGACAGGAGGTTTCGGTTAGCTGGTCACTCATGGAGGAGTAAGTCAAAACTTGTGAGTGATACCCCATTACGCGACAAAAGATCAATTGGAAGGCCTGATCACACCTACATTGACCAACTTGTAGATGAATCTGGAGGCCATTTTGAGAGCCTGCCGACGGCGATACCTGACAGAGATAGCTGGAAGGAACGAGTCAGTAGAATCCGCGAAGAATCCTCGACCTGATTGATTGATTCTAGGCTCTTAGAATTTGAAGTTCCCAGGACACATAAAAAAAAAACAAAAGTGTCTGGGAAATGCAGCAGGCCACCTACCTGACGAGCTTGTATGAATGGATGACAGAACAGATAGTTTGGGAATGGCAAAACGACAAATGATGCTAAGATCTACACAAGGTAGTAGATAGAGGAAAGCCATGTTTACTCATATTCCTGAACCGACCAACCAAACCTGACCACAGTCGGGATCATAGCGCCATTTTGAATAACACGCCCGTTTCATTAGTTGCATGGTGTGTGCTTCGCTAGGTCTATGTAGGGGTTTTGAATTCAAAGTTGTCATCCGAGAAAACGGACCGCTAACACTGTTCGAGAGCTCAGTCTGTTCTACGATTTAATCTTTAGCTGGTGGTGTGATGGTAACGAACCCGACTAGAATTCGAACTCAGCGCTTCGATTTTTCATTCCGAGCCGCTAACCATTACATCACCTGCACAACCAGAAGGGACACGTCAAGAAGAAGAAGAAGAAGAAGAAGAAGAAGAAGAAGAGCGTGAAGAAAAAGAAGACGAAGAAAAAGAAGAAGGAAAAAAGAGGAAGAGAAAGAAAAAAGAAGAAGAAAAAAAGAAGAGCAAGAAGAAAAAGAAGAGGAAGAGAAAGAAAGAAAAAGAAGAGGACGAAGAAGAAGAAAGAAGAAGAGCAAGAAGACGAAGAAAAAGAAGGAAAAGAAGAGGAAGACAAAGAAGAAGAAGAAGAAGAAGAAGAAGAAGAAGAAGAAAGTAATTAAAATATATTGAGTAGCTCAACAACAAATATTTATTTCATACAAGAATCATAGTTTGCTTCTTTGTTAATGCACATGATTCAGGTGTTGACATCGATCAAACATTATATGAAAAATGATTTAACAAAATTTCGGTAGAAGTAACAAGCTACAGACACTGATTCTCCGTCATACACGGGGGGCGCTGAAAAAATATTCTCGATTTGGTCTTGGCATCCTTCTGATGTTTGGCCAGATTTCGGGAAGTGGATCGGGCTGATAACTTTTCAGCACCACCAGCCCCCCACCCCCGCCCCGCAGTCCCCACTAGTAAGATATCATGTTTGTTTGGATCGACGTGTCGTTTAAATTGAAGTTGAAGTACGCTTTGCACATGTGCGTATTCGCGCATGCGCGTCTTGTGTGTGTGCACGTGATGTAATAAATACTCGTTCATCTTGTGTTTATACAAGTGAATTTCCTCTTTGAGAACGTAGATAGATATTCATTGGGGTGGTTGAGATGCAAGCGAATTTGTGACTGCGAGAGTGTGTAAGAGGGCGCGTGGAGCCGGTGACGGCATTTGACGATGTACGTCGTAAGGATGGGCAGAGGCTAATCTTATTACTGACTGGGGAATGAGAAAACGTTCCGATTGAGTTTTATAAAAGGGGCTTATTGTGAAGTTTGTTTACCTGACTCAGGCCATGTATAATTTTGCACGCGTCCCAAATGATTGCTTTATTGTCTTTCTGTTTGCTTTGTGTCACTCTCCTCGTTTGTCTTAGGACGGCAAGATTATGATAGCGATTTTAGGCAAAATCTTTTCTTTTCTTGTTTGCTGTTTTCTTTTTGTGTTCTTTTGCCTACTTTTTGTGTTCTTTTCCATTCTTCTTTCTTATCATTGTCATTTCACCATTCGATGTTTTGTTTGTTTTTCTTTTATCTATCTATCTTCTATCATTGTCATTTCTATCTCATTCGATCTATCTATCTATCTTCTGTTTTATCTATCTATTATTTTCTATCTCATCTCATTCATTCTATCTATCTATCTATCTCTATCTATCTATCTATCTCAGTCTCTTCATTATCTATCTATCTATCTATCTATCTATCTATCTATCTATCTCAGTCTCTTCATTATCTATCTATCTATCTATCTATCTATATCTATCAGTCTCTTATCTATCTATCTATCTATTCATTCATCTATCTATCTATCTATCTATCTATCTCAGTCTATCATTATCTATCTATCTATTCATTCATCATTCTATCTATCTATCTATCTATCTATCTATCTATCTATCTCTATCTATCTCTATCTATCTCTATCTCTATCTATCTATCTATCTATCTATCTCAGTCTCTTCATTATCTATCTATCTACCTTGCTTTGTCTTCTGCGTTTCGTATTCTTGCGGATATTTCTTTTCATTATATCATTTTGTTTCCCTCCCACACTCCCCTTTCTTTATTTCTTTCTTTCTTTCTTTCTTTCTTTCTTTCTTTCTTTCTTTTTAAGACACACACACACACACGTATAAATTCCCACATATACATACATATATATATTTATATATATATATATATATATATGTGTGTGTGTGTGTGTGTGCATATTGAAAATAAATAAAGAGAAACAAAACAAAGAGTTTCTCATTTAATGCTCTCAACTTAATTGACCTTCCACGGTGTTTGTGATTTGAAGAAACCAATTTTCGGCCTGAAGTGGAATTTCGCCCCAAATCGGACCTTCGGTCCAAATCGGTTTTTTATTTGCAATTGGACTGAATAACCCTAATCACTGTTAATGTGAGATTTTGAATCTCCATCTAGTTAATTGAGAAATTCAAAGTTATTTCTTCAAAATTATCATTGATGCTTTCTAATCTGGACCAGATTAACCATTCGCAGGAGTTAGCTTAAAAGCCTACACGGAGTGCGACTTTTAAGTTAGTAAATAAATAAAGCTGGTCATTAGAATATTTACTTGAATAGAAAATTAATGGAGAAAAATGTTAAATTAATTTTTAACTGAAAAAATGTTAAATTACAATTAACAAGACCAAGAGTTCTAAATTACAATTTATAGTGGTGAAAAAAAAATTGTTTTTGCAGTAAACCTAAAATAATCTAACAACTGTGAAGGAAATAAAATAAGTAAATAAATCTTATACTTCAAGTTTTCCGAGTGTAAAATCCAAGTATATTTTAAGCCGACAACATCAAACTACTACAAAGCCAAACCTAAACTAAAATGTCGTGCTCCCTGTGGAACAATGAAATTTAAAACAGGCCTTCAATTACATTATGAGATGGCCTGAAGTAAAGAACGCCACGATCACCTTACAGAAGTGACTTGAGTCAATGGATGCTGATAATATCTTAGACAGAAAATGTGGTCAATAATGATGTTTACAAGAAAGTAGGAGCTACAAAACTTATAGTTACAATCAATAGACAGTAGAAAAGTTTCGAATATAATGAGAAAAAGGCTTATAATTTAACACACATAGGAAATATAAAAGAGGAACGGGGGGTGCAAACATTGAGTAACCTATTTAGAAAGTTTGAGGCTAGCTGTACAAAGATACAGAAAGTTGGTGAAGGCTCAAAAGCTATTTATAGTGGCAAAAGACAGGCTTTTGTGGAGAGCCACAATCGCTTATCCTGTACGGTCATAGCATATAAAAGAAAAAGCAGTTGAATTATAATGATTTATTTATTTAATTAATTACAATAGAAATTAATATAAAAAAGAGATTTCTGTGAGAAAAATGTTTTTTTTTAAATCTGAAAATGCAAATGAACTATTTTCATGGAGTAAGGTCAACGAAGATGGCCAAGATCTAAGATACATGCTGGCATTTTAGGAATGGTAATACCATATTTATTTCTTCATGTTCTTTTAACTAATATTTATTCACACGTGCAAACAAACACATAACTTTGCATAAATTTTCGGGGATTCAAGTGTATACACATACAAACATTGAGTTTTATATACACACATATACATATATGTGATAGCCTCCACACACACACATACACACACATATATGAAGTACATATATATATATATATATATATATATATATATATATATATATATATATATCATTGCATATATATCATTGCATTTGAGAGTTCGAAAAAACAATACATTTTTCATCGTCATTTTCCGAATTCAAGAGATTACCAGATTTTGGAAAGTGAGTTCAGACCTGTAACTGTTCAGTCTGCTCACGCATATATATATATATATATATATATATATATATAAATATATCTATCTATCTATCTATCTATCTATCTATCTATATATATATATATATATATATAGTTTTCGTTGTGATTCCTTGTGATTAATTAATTTCTTGGTAGCCTTCGAAAATTTCTTAAGAAAAATACTGAAATTTTCTTTAGTAGTTTCAATCTCATCTGAGACCATCTTCAGGGGATCAAATTTTCGGTGAGTATGTACCCGTGTTTCTGTAAATTAAAAACATTTCAACTGTTCGTTTTTAATTCTTATGCACCGTTTTAGATTTCAAAGTTCAAAATCCCATGTCTTTTGGGGGGCTGAGGGTGGGGTTTAGATGAAGCCCAGTATAAGGGAAGTAATAATATGTGGAAATTACCATTCTTCGCTTGATGAATGTCGCATTTCTTTCCTCATTAAAAGGTGTATATATATATATATATATATATATATATATATATATATATAGGTGTATATGTTTCAGAAAACCAACATAGTTTACAAATTCAAGTGACCTTTGGGAGATTGTTTCTCAAACAGATTAAATAATATTTATGTTGGTCACACCACAAACTCGCTTTCACAGCGCTTGACACTACATTTGAATGAAAACTCTAACATTTTTAGACATTTAAAACAATACGCCTGCCCGCGTACTCAATTCCGGAAAATCCTTGTTGACAACACAACTGTACTTAAACATGAAAAAAATAAACAAAAATTAAAAATCCTTGAAGCTTTATACATAAAACAGTTGAAACCTAGCCTGAACAAAATAAACTATGAAATCTCCCCAAATATTCTTAAATGCCTATAATTTATAACAGAAGCCATTGGTTTATACCAACGGCTTTCCATACTTAATACTTTTCGATTTTCACTCTCGCGTGGTTATGTGTGACGTCACGAGCTGCGACGCGATTTTCGCTTCCACGTCTCGTATATACGAGTTTTTCATTACTTGAAATTTTCATGCAGCAAGGGCGGACTATAATTGTTGTTTCGTCCGTGTGTTGTTTGATATATTGAAATTGTCATCTTTGATAATAACTTGTGTAAGCTGAAAGCTTAGACTGGATTTAAACATGTATCAATATGGTGTTTTCCTTTCGTCTTTCGGCGATAATGTGATTAAGTGTATCCGACAATATGAAAGGAACTTACTTAAAATAAATACACAAAACTTGTCTATATTATTTAATGAAACATGAATTAATATATATTTATATAATTCATCGAGTCTAAAAGAAACCTCAACACAAAGCACTGGACGGCCGTTTCGTCCTATATTTGGGACTCATCAGCAGTGCGTATCCACTACCGAGAATTGAAACCCTGGCAGTTAGGTTGTCAAACAAACACCATACCAACTGTTCCAACGGGCCTCGGTGACGAAGAGTCTGCAAATATAGGATGAAACGGCGGTTCAGTGCTTTCTGTATTCTGTTGAGGTTTCTTCTAGTCTCGATGAATTACTTAAATATAATTATCAAATCCTCCTAATAATTTCTATCATATATATATATATATATATATATATATATATATATATATAATATGTGTGTGTGTGTGTGTGTGTGCGTATATGTGTAAATTTCAGATAGAGCATATCTGTAAAAGCATAAAATTAATAAAACAAAGACAAACGAAAATTTATCTTAGTCAACGCGTTTCTTCCTCTTATATTTTGATATTTGCCTTGATAAAGTCCTCAGAGGACGAAAAAAAAAGGCTAAGATAAGTTTTCCTTTTGTCTTTATTATATATATATATATATATATATATATATATATATATATATATATATATATATATATATGAGGAATCGGAGAGCCTAGTTCGAATTCCATTCGAATCCATTACATTCACTTACGTGCTAATACCCTTGGGTAAAAGTGTGAATCTTCTTCTTCTCCTCCAGTTAAATAGCAGGACAGACTGGGTCCCATAGCCTTGGATGGCAACTGGTCTAGGAGAATGACAACTCTGAATTTCAAACCTCCGGAGGGTCGTTTGGGGACCTTGTGGCACTTAGTGCACCAGCTCTCTGTATTCGGCTCTTCAAAAAGTGTGGATGGTCCTGCACGAAACCTTCACCACTATAATCAAATCTCATGTGCTGTTGTCGGGCTGTCGGTTTCCTGGGAACTGATCTGCTTTGACCCTCATACGTCGAATCTCGACAGGAGAGTCAATATATATATATATATATATATATATATATATATATATATATATATATATATATATATATATATTTAACAGCCTGTATATAAAATGGAGTTACTAACCTTTTGAGACAATTGTATACTGATATTGCGACAGGAATTGATATTGTTAGTTTAATTGAATTCATCCTGCTTCTTCAAAATTCATCTCGTGTTCAAATATCGCAATTTTTAATAAAATCATATCTTTATTGTGCCTAGTTTTCAGCGAGCTTTGTACATTTTCAATGTCAGAGGTACAATAAAACACATATTTGCAGTTTTAATTCATAAGTGTTTAAATCTTATATTATTGAGGAACAATGAAACAATTTTAATTTGTCAAAAATATGCCAAAAAATAGCGGAAGAACAATACAATTACCGTAATTCCTTATGTATAATACGCCTTCATCTATAATATGCACATCTAAAATTGTGCTGAAAGTGTGGGAAAATGCTTTTACTCACGCATAACACGCACTCCTTGTTTTGCAATAAAACCCTGTAAATTGTACATCTCCATTTCATTACGGCTAGCGTTTCCTACGCTTATAAAAAAAGTGGTTTTAAACATAGAATATTATTATTCTAATTTAATTTTATGATAATTCTTATTTTGTTTTACATTTGTAAGTATTGTTAGATATATGTGATAGTATTTGACATCCTTTTGTGGTCACAATCGCCGAATGTTAGTGTCAAATTGTCGTATGTTTGTAGTAGTCATTTCGCAACTGAAATCAACCTATGAAATTTAAAAAAAAATTCTTTCTAGCTGTGCATAATACGCACCCCTAATTTTGCATAATATTCTTTAGTAAAAATGCGTATTGTACATGGGTTATTACGGTATATTATTTTTCTTTTTAAAAGTTACAATGGAAGGATTAAATAATGACAGTTCTTAAGAAGGACACCGATATTTTCTAAAATATCGTATCACTTGGCTCTAAATAGAATGAGATACTTTACAGGTTTTTCCAAACATTTTATTGCGTTTGTTATCTCATTATGTCAGGTTTTAGATTTGAACATTTTGCTATAAGTTCTCGATTGGAATGTCGTCCAAAGATTCGGCCATTCTTCACGGCATTACTGGTTTTTTTGGCGAGTGTCCTTCCGGTTATTGCCATGCTGATCTTCCATCTCTACAAAGTCATATTGTTTTTGTCATATAAAAGCATAGCTTAACCGATATTAATCAAGACAAGACATACGATTAATAATTCATAAAAATCAATACAACATACCGGGAATACTTCCAAAGGCTCGTTATATCATTTTTTCCACCGGATTTAGTTCTTGCCATGCGTGATATTCTCATCATTTGGTCTTCTCATATATCATCAACCCTCAGGCACAAGCAACGTCGAACCTAGTCGGTACCTACATGGGTGACCGCTTCGGAATACCAAGTGCTGTAAGCTTGGATGTGCAGGGGGGTGTAATAGATAATGGCTCGAAATTGTTAATCGGAGAGCGGGGTTTCGATTTCAGTTGGCTTCGTTGCATTCACTTATGCGCAAGTAGCCATGGGACAGGTATAGATCCACCTCTTCTCCCCCAGCTATGGGTTAAATCTTAAGTCTTGCATTATCTTAAGAAAATTCTTACAATCTAAAAATATATTTTCTGGGTTTCACCTGCAAAAGAAAAGGATCCAATAAATGTATCAGACAGAAACTTATTAAAATTAAATACTTATCCTAATAAGATCACGTTTCAAAATTTAATTACAGCAATAAAAGCAGATCTATTATAAAGCATTTGGACACCTCGAAATGGTGTAATTATTAGCAAGGTTGTCTCTCTAGAAAAATTATGACTGAGCACTGAGTTCGATCCTCACTGGGTGCCCCATACTTTCGGCCTTGTGCCACAGCTACGCTTGGACAATCACTATATCCAGTTAACTGATATTTCTTGGGCTCCTCAAGGCGGTGTAATGGTTAACAAGTTTGTCTCGCTTGTATCAATTACGACTGAGTAGTGAGTTTTTGATCCTCACTGGGTGCTCTCTTACATTCGGCCTTGTGCCACATCCAAGCTACGCTTGGAAAATCACTTTGGGCACCAGGAGGCGGTGTAAT
Source organism: Acanthosepion pharaonis (assembly GCA_903632075.3). Taxonomy (NCBI): domain Eukaryota; kingdom Metazoa; phylum Mollusca; class Cephalopoda; order Sepiida; family Sepiidae; genus Acanthosepion; species Acanthosepion pharaonis. The sequence goes on along the minus strand of CAHIKZ030001304.1, from coordinate 309,787 downwards.
TGCTAGCAAGCTGCTCTCGCTAGAACAATTACGACTGAGTAGTGAGTTCGATTCTCACTGGGTGCCTCCCTAACCTCGGCCTTGTGCCACATCTAAACTACGCTTGGAACATAACTATATTTGTGGCACTCCGACGTGGTGTAATATTTAGAAACCTTGTCTTGCTAGATCAGTTACGACTGAATAGTGAGTTCGATCCTCACTGGGTGTCCCATACTTTCGGCCTTGTGCCACATCTAAGCCGCACTTAGAAAATCACTAAAACATTTAATAGCAAAAAAAAAAAAAAAGGTTCCTATATTGATCCCCAGAAACGCCCAGTTGGGGGTAAAAAAAACTTCTATTATTCAGACATTCCACGTCTTGTTTTCGTTGCACGACAGATGTTGAAACCGACCCGGAAAGATGTTCTACCTACCCATTATATTTAGTGTGTAATATATAAATTCAGATGTTTGGTGTGATGCTGACTATGTAGGCAGGACCAGTGAAAAGTTAGAAATCCTGATCCACCAACACTTACCAGCCAATATTCACATGTTGATAGATGGGCAATTTCAGAAAGTGCTTTAATATATCATTTTCAACTATGACTGAACATTTAATACTGCCTTAGTCACATGTCTTGTTTTTTTTTATTCACCAAATTTTTAAAGTACTTGGAATTCCTCGCTGGCAAATTGTTTATTTTGCTCCCTTCCACTACTCTCCTGATTTAGTGAGTGGGTGGTGGTGGTGAAGCACACGGTGTTGTAGCTCAGTTGTTTTGAGAAGCAAATGCCAATGGATTGTCCATTTTCGGTAATCCGAGGTGACTAGCTCGGAGTTAATTAAAAACCAGCAGCGTGTGCAGTCTTTCTAACAGAGAATCGGATCAGCTCGATAAAAAGACTCCGAGTTGGATGTATGTGGTGCTGTTAGCTCCAAGAGTTGCGTCCCCTTCCACAATGGGCTCTTGAGAGAAGACCTTCTACTTAGTGTAGGTGGCGCTGACTATTTGCATATGAACGATACTGGTCAGGTGTTAGCCAATAGTCAACGTGGGGTCTGGCACTGGAAGAGGTATATAACACCAGATTTTTTATCAGTCGAGTGAGGCTAATACAGTCTTTTGTCGTTCCCGGTCCTTTCTTTAGTTATCATTCAAGCCGTGATTCCCAGCCTCCCCAATTTGTTTTGAAACCTTTTTTTTTCATCTCGACTGGGTTACCTTTTTCCTTTCCCCATGGCTCTATTTATTTTACCCTTCATTCTTCCTTAGTAAAAGAACTTCTTGATTTTGTCTAAAGACAGAATATAGCGCCCCCCCCACTAATCCTTTGAGGGTTTGACGGGAAAACTAACATCAGTTATCTTTATTTTGTGTATTTGTTTTGATATTTTAGTTTGTTTTTGGGGTTCATCCACCCCTTCATTGCGTATCATTTACAGATTTTCATATATAGAATTTTATGCTTATTAAATTTTTATGTCATGAGGTATGTTTTGTAGGTACCCTGAGAGTATGCGGTATTGTGGTATATAGAGTATTGAATGATGGTGGATGAGTTCTTGTGGTGAATGTGCAAATTGTAACAAATGAATGGGTCGTGAATCGTTTTAGCTAGGTAGAAGAGAGTAAGTGACCACCCAGCCTCAACCCATTCCCCACTTTTAGGGCTTGTACAACAATTATATTTTATATGAAATAAATCTTGGCAAACGCAGTCTTAGTGCTGAGTAGGGATATTAAGGTTTTTAAGTTTTACCTACTGTCTATGTAAACAGGAGTGGTTGATCGGCTTAAAGGTAATTAGATTTTAATGAAATATCTTTTGCATATAACATTAATCTGGGGTTGTATTATTTTTTTAGTCATTGTACACATTTATTGTTACCCGTTTTTTTTTTTTTTTTTGTCATAAATTTTCTTTTTAATTTGTCTGCTTTTATTGCTGTAATATAAATGTTTCCGAAATTCTAATTTGGTATTGCATTGTTACAAGATGCGTTTATAAAAGACCTGGGTAGAACGAGACACAATTTGCTGACATCGATTAACCAAAACGTGCCAGCCAATATTCGCAATGGCCAGGTGGGAAATTTACCTAGGTACGTTAATGTATCAGATTCAGCGAAATTTAATATTTGTTTAAAAAAACTAGCAGTGAGCGCTGTTTTATATCCCGGACAGGTTCTCAAACTGATTAAGGCTAAAAGTGATTATCATCTGAAAAATCTAGAGTTTCTCGACATTCAGTCAACGATCTAAACAGAATGAGTGTTTGGTGGACATAATTAGTCATTGTGGGTTAGAGTGGTCAATATCACACACACACACACACACACACACACACACACACACACACACACACACACACACACACACACATATATATATATATATATATATATCGACTCTCTCCCGTCGTATTCGACGTGTATGAGGGTCAAGCAGAACAGTTCCCAGGAAACCGACAGCCCGACAACAGCACATGAGATTTGATTATAGTGGTGAAGTTTTTGTGCAGGACCATCCACACTTTTTGAAGAGCCGAATACAGAGACCTGGTGCACTAAGTGCCACAAGGTCCCCAAACGACCCTCCGGAGGTTTGAAATTCAGAGTTGTCCTTCTCGTAGACCAGTTGCCATCCAAGGCTATAGAACCAAGTCTGTCCTGCTATTTACACATAGCTGGAGAGAAGAAGAGGATTCATACCTTTTCCAAGGGTATTAGCACGTATATATATATATATATATATATATATATATATATATATATATATATATATATATATATATATATATACCATAAATCATTTATTCAAACTTATAACATAAAAATGTTATAAAATCACTACAAAAATAATCATTTTGTTTCAATTACTTCTTTTGTTTTCTCAAGTAATGGTGATGATTCAACACCATCATTCTATAAGACATCAGAATTATTGAAACAAAATGTCTATTTTTGTAGTGATTTTATAACATTTTTATGTTATGATTTTAATAAATGATTATATTTGATGTATTAAGTAAATTCTTTATTCCGTATACACCAATTCTATATTATATATATATATATATATATATATATATATATATATATATATATATATATATATATATATATATATATATATATATATATATATATATAAATATTATGTTGTTATATATTCATATGCACATATTAATCCATTTAAACCCACAGAGACATCCACGAAAAAACCTTTATTATTATATAAAGAATAATTCCTGTCCACGTTCATAATTATATGGACACTTATTCTACGATACACATTGTCATTTGTTTTCAGAAGTAAGCCGAGCTATGCGCATGTTCCTTAAAAACGCGAGAGCGCATGCGTCGTAACCGAGTCTGGCTAAAGCGAGGACAGCGATGCGTCAAAACACGTCGAATCTCATTCATTTTCTTCCGTTCTTTCAATAGTTAAGCTGTTACTTGTATTATTAAGTCATTGAACGATTAACTTCTTTCTTTCATTGTTGATTTATGATCGTGTTTATCGCTGGATGATGCGGTGAAGGGTTGGGTTGGTTGGGGGAAAGAATAAGAAACGGAGCATAGGAGGTGAGAGAGGGAGTGCAAGGACAAATGAAAAAAAAATGGCAGAAAAATGTGAATTCACAACAACAAAAATATAAGAAAAAAGAAACTAAAGAGGAAATGATAGGAAGAGGTGGGGAAGGGGTCAGTGAAAAGGAAAAGAGAAACAAAAATAAAGCAAAAGAAGAAATGATGAAAAAGAAGAAAAATGGCGAGATGAAAAGAAATAAAAAAAAGGAAGAAAAGTGATGAAATCTGTTGAAAAGTGGGTAGTAGGAGTAGGTAAATAATAAAAAATAGATGGGAGGTATGATGACATGAAGAAAGGAAGATAGATAGATAGATAGATAGATAGAAAGAAAGAAAGTGAGAAGGCGATACATTAAGAAATGCAACAGATGAGAAGAAAGAAGTTACGGTCTTTTTGAGCAAAATAAGAACATATGTTAAATCAAATGAAAACATAATAGAAAGAAAATAAGATGTTAATGGCTGGATAATAGGAAAGAGATTAAAAAAAGAGGAAGAGGAAGAGGAGGAGGAGGAGGAGGGAGAAGATGAAGAGAAGGAATAATAATAATAATAATAATAATAGTAAGAAGAAGAAGAAGAAGAAGAGATGAAAATGAAACAACTGACATGAACAAAAATAGGAAGAGGAGGAGGAAGAAGAAGAAGAAAAAAAAAAAGAGGAAAGAGGTGGAAAAGAAGATGAAGAGGAGGAGGAGTAGAAGAAGGAATCTAGAGGAGGAGGAGGAGGAGGAAGAAGAAGATCTAGAGCAGGATGAGGAAGAAGAAGAAGAAGAAGAAAAAGACGAAGAAGAAGAGGAGCAGGAGAAAAAGAAAATGAAGAGGAAGGAGGAAGAAAAGAAGAAGAAGATGAAGCGGGAGAGGAGAAGGAAAAAAGAAAAAAATGAAGAGGAGTAGGAGAAGAAGAAGAAGATCTAGAGCAGGATGAGGAGGAGGAAGAAGAAGAAGAAGAAGAAGAAGAGGAAGGAGGAGAAAAAGAAGAGAAGAAAATGAAGAGGAGGAGGAAGAAGAAGAAAAAGAGGGAGGAGGAGGAAGATGAAGAGGAGGAAGAGTAGATGAAGAATATGAAGAGGCAGTAGGAGGAAGAGAAGGAGAAAATGAAGAAGAGGAGGAGGAGGAGGAGAAGATCCAGAGCAGGATAAAGAGGAGGAAAGAAGAAGTAGAAGAAGTAGAAGAGGAAAGAGGAGGAAAAGAAGAGAAGAGGAGGAGGAGGAAGAAGAAAAAGAAGAAGAATATGAGGTGAAGGAGAAGAAGAAGGAGATCTAGAGCAGGAGGAGGAGGAGGAGGAGGAAGAAGATCTAGAGCAGTATGAGGAAGAAGAAGAAGAAGAAGAAGAAGAAGAAGAAGAGCAGGAGAAGAAAAATGAAGAGAAAAAAGAAGAAGAAGATGAAGCAGAGGAGGAGGAGAAGAAGAATATCAAGAGGAAGTAGGAGGATAAAAAGAGAAGAAGGTGAAGAGGAGGATGAAGAGAAGAAGAAGAAGAGGAGGAGGAAAGAGGAGGAAAAGGAGATGAAGAGGAAGGAGGAGGAAAAGAAGAAGAACATGAAGACGAGGAGAAGAAGAAAAAGAAGATCTAGAGCAGGAAGAAGAGGAAGAAGAAGAGGAAGAGCAGAAGAAGAAGAAAATGAAGAGGAAGGAGGAGGAAAACAAGAGGAGGAGGAGGAGAAGAAGAATATGAAGAGGAAGGAGGAGGAATAAAAAAAGAAAATGAAGAGGAGGAGGAGGAGAAGAAGATGATGATGATGATGAAAAGGAGCAGAAGAACGGAAACAGAGAGAAGAAAAGTAACGATTAAACACAAGAAAAAGACGGATATAAATACAAATAAGAAAGAGGAAGAGAAGAAGGAAAAACAAAGCGAAAAAAACGAGAAAAGTAAGTAGATAAAGTCCGACAAGAAAATATAGTAAGGCCATGAATAATGAGAAGAGAAGTGAAGAACAAGATGGAGAATAAGGGAAAAAAGAAGGAAAAATCAAGAAGAAGAGAAACATCATTAAAAAAATCTGTAAGAAGAGACAGTGAGGCCATTGAAATTTTTAATATTATAATATGAAGAATAAAAGTTTTAATGCTGATTGTTTCATAAGAAAAATAATAAATTCCACAAAAGAAATAAGCACAGAATCTCTATTAATAACGATAATGATAGATTTAGTAAAAATATTGATGACAATAACACCAACAACAATAATGAGGAATGAATTATTTTTATTCTTAAAGGACAAAATGGAGGCGCATTTCGAAAAGGAAATAGAGTAATAAGAAGTGGATAAAAACAATTGAATTTTGAGGAGAATTAAATCGAATATAAAAGAATAAAATGAAGTTAAGGAAAGGTAGGAAAAACACAGATACACGATTTTAGAGAAAGAAGGAGTAAGGAAAGAAAAGAAGCGATATTTGGGAAGGAATAAAAAGAATGAAAGGAGAAAAAAATCGAAGCAAAGTGGAACGGGAAAGAAGGAATGAATGAAAAAATAAAAAAGGAATGAAAAGTAGAAAAATAAGAAATCATCAGAAAATAAAAACAATAAAACATTTGTTGGTCGGGCAACAAAACAAAATGAAGCTGTCTTTAAAAATATCTGGTGATATGGACGAAAGAAAGAAAGAAAGAAAGAAAGAAAGAAAGAAAGAAAATGACCCTAGAAAAACAACAAAAACACAGGTGATACGAAATAATTTTGGAAATAAGATGAAACATACTAAGAAAGAGAGAGAGAGAGAGAGAGAGAGAGAGAGAGAGAGAAAGAAAGAGAGAGAGAGCCAAACAAGCAAAAAGGTGAACCCTATACACACGAACATATATACGCAGACAGACGTATATATATATATATATATATATATATATATATATATATATATATATATATATATATATATATATATAAGTAGGAGGATTTGATAAACATATAAATAAATTCATTGATTCTGATATAAACCTCAACAATTTAATACGAAAAGATGGACAATAGTTGAACGTCCTCTATTTTCCTCAAAGGTTTATATTATGATGCATATTAAATATAATATATATATATATATATATATATATATATATATATATATATATATATATATATATATACACAAATCATAAAGTTCGTGTGCACTTTAAAAAAATTATAACTTTATTTGTATTTGCGATAGAAATAATTCATAAAAAAAAAAGGATTAGAAAGAAGTAAATCTATATTGTTTAAGGTTTTATTGAAATTTTATTTAAGTTTCCACATATCCTCCATCATTAGTAATACAAAGGGTAATACGATTTTGCAGTTCACGGAAAACATTTGCCAACTGATTTACAGTAATGCCTGAAATCACATTAGTTATTTTAGCTATACTTAAAACTAGGTACATTAAACTTTATAACATTTTTTACAGGTCAAATACAAATAGGGAGTTACACTCGACTTCAAATGTTTGAGGAACACGTGGTAATTTAAATAGGCCTAAAAAGTAGTTGTTTTGTACTTTAAATAAGAGAAAATTTTTATACATGACTAAAAAAAAAAGTCGTACATATAGGAGCTTTTATAGATAGAGTCAGTGGGGAGACTGGAATCAACGTTATATAGGGAGTGTCCGTTCCAAGATTCAATGAGAGATACCATACAGTTCTGCTTGCTATGTCCTTAAACACGTATAGTAGGACGAAGAATTACTACTATTTCCCGCTTACAATATGCACGTTTTTTCCCTAAAAAATAGCCTGAAAAATATGTGTGCAGCTTCCAAGACGAATGTAAGACAACGCGCAGACTCAAGTAAGTTTGAACGGTCACTTAATTGGCTTGACTGATAGGGACGTGGATTTTGTATGTTGAGTCATTACGCTATAATATTAGCTATCTAATTCAGCCTTTTATATGATGTAACCTCAGTACTTAGATGTTACAAGTATTTCCAATACTATAAACCTTCCTAGAGCCGAGCCACACACATAAAGATCACTGTTTACTAGTAGCGTCGGAGCCGTTATACTCTTGACTAATATGTCATTGCCATACAAACAAAATCGAACGAGTGATTAATGTAAACAATATGTGGCGCAAGTATATGTGGGACGTATAGTGAATGTGTTGTATGAGAATGAATTATTTCTGAGAAATTGCTTTACAATATTAGGGTGCGTCTTCTAAGACTCAATGATTTGTAAGCCGGAAAATACGGTATTCAAACTCAAGGTTAATATCCTTATTTTTTTGATTAGGAATTGATTTGGTAACATCTTCTTAGTCTTAGTAAAATGGTTTCTTATGTAAAGTGATCCTTAATCAGAAAGAACGAATAGCAATATTTTATTTCCAGAGTTTATTTTTATTATAATAACTTTTGCAAATGCATTCAAATTTCTCAACAACTGAGGCACTACCAACTCTGCTAATAGAAGATTTCTGTCGCCTTCGATAAGGCTTCTGCGTCTTTCAAAATTGGCCAACATTCTTTTATACAGAATTATTCCAAGTTGTTAAAACTCGATGGATTCCATTTCTGAAGAGAACATTTCAATTCATGCTATAAATATTTGATTGGATTTAGGTCAGGCGAATTAAAAACCCTTCCTTTACCATAACCCTATACTTCATAAAGCATTCTGTGCTGGTGTATATTTCTGGCTTTTATCTTCTTTGAAACTCTGGATATAATTACATATTTTCAAAAAAAAAAAAAAAAAAAATGGACTGATATTTCAGCGAATTTATTTCGCCTGCGTTCCAAGTAAATTCCTCGATACCTGCTGCGCTAAAGCAACCCGACTAAAACGATGTCTTCACTAGCATTCTTCATCTCCGGGATATCTTTTACATAGTGTAGCTTTTATTCTTCTTTCAAATGTGATATTACTGGATTATTCTAAATGTTTTCTTTTAGCAGATACGAAACAAGTTTTTTTCTATACTCAGGTGAGACACGTTTGGAACAAATGACTATTGACAATCTTACTTCAGCCTCCAATAAGCCTTCTGCATCAATCTTACTTTAACCTCCAATAAGCCATCTGCATCAATCTTACTTCAACCTCCAATAAGCCGTCTGCATCAATCTTACTTCAGCCTCCAGTAAGCCTTCTGCATCAATCTTACTTCAGCCTACAATAAAGCTTCTGCCTCAATTTTACTTCAGCCTCCAATAAACCATCTGCATCAATCAATATTCAGCCTCCAACGAGCCATCTGCATCAATCTTACTGCAGCCTCCAATAAACCATCTGCATCAATCTTATTTTTTTTTAATAAGCCTTCTGCATCAATCTTACTTCAGCCTCCAATAAGCCTTTTGCATCAATCTTACTTCAACCTCCAACGAGCCATCTGCATCAATCTTACTGCAGCCTCCAATAAACCATCTGCATCAATCTTATTTCAGCCTCCAATAAGCGTTCTGCATCAATCTTACTTCAGCCTCCAATAAGCCATCTGCATCACTCTTACTTCAGACTCCAATAACCCTTCTGCATCAATCTTACTTCAGCCTCCAACGAGCCATCTGCATCAATCTTACTTCAGCCTCCAATAAACCATCTGCATCAATCTTACTTCAGCCTCCAATAAGCCTTCTGCATCAATCTTAATTCAGCCTCTAATAAGCCAACTGCATAAATCTTACTTCAGTCTCCAATAAGTCTTCTGCATCAATCTGTTACATATGTATCCAATTTCTGCTTTACATTTGGTGGGCTATTTTTGACCTCTGAAACGTTTTTAATTATGTTCCAAATGTGCTGTTTTTGTTTCGTATAACCCAGTAATCGATTAATTAAATCATTAGTCCAATAATCCTTTAATTACTCCATTAATCCAGTAATCCATTAATTCCAGTAATCTTTCGACTGATTCCAAAGCCTTTTATAGATATCCCTAGACTTGGCCAGCGGAACGAGAAAAATCTACTCCGGAGGTTATGTAAAAAGGGTCCAGTTTGAAATTCCCTAAATGTTACTCGGGTCGTAAAGCACCTGGTGAAGGCTGCAGCACACAGCGGCCGAATCGTTGTGATAACAACAACAAAGGCAAGTCCTCTCGTAAATAATGAATCATTTTATTTTATCTTTCTCCTTTTTATTTGTGGGGCCAATCTTTTAAAAATTGATGAGGCATGCACAAATCGGCGAGACAATTTGTACATGTATTTGTAGGGCAGACAAAGCACTGAAGAGCAGCCCACATGTTTTCTCTTAGGATGCTGCCGTAAGCCTTCTTTAGTGTATAGGACGTGAAAAATAGAGGTCGCTGTAGTTCGCGAATTTTTCCTCGGGTGCAGAATATCATGCCAGTTGTCTTGCAGTTGGCGCGGAAGCTACTTTGGGATTCCTGTAGTATATCCTTTTTTTTAAACCCTTCAAGATTTTAGCGGAGTATATATATATATATATATATATATATATATATAGGACTGTGTAACGGAATAAAAAATATTATATATATATATATATATATATATATATATATATATATATATATATATTAAAAAGTAAAGACAGTCTATGTTGGGTAAATTTAACCATCGTCTTTTCTAAACTACGAATCTAATTTTCTGCAAACCTGCCTGCCCTATATACAGAAAATATTAAAAAAAATATGGCTGTGTACGAGTTTTCCACTAACATGTACCATCTTCAGTAGGGCGCAGAATTAAATTAAGAAGTGTTTTAGTAAATTTTAAAGTATTTTTTATATACTTTCAATGCATGAACTACGATAATTAAAATAAATACGTACATACACACTGGGTGCAGGATGACTCATCACCGCTAATCCAATGGCGCCGACTCAAAACCGCCGACTCAAAATATGAGTCCTCCGACAGGAATCAAATTTTCTATGAAGATTTCTCGGACATTCAGGCCGCTAAATGTCGTTAATATTGTTTATTATAAACAGAGCATTTACTTAAATATTTGTATCCATAAAAAGAATGTATAAACATAAAAAATGTCTTAAAATATTTATCGGACTTTGTCCATTTCATAATGTGTGACGCCATTTGTTTACATTTGGATAAGCATCAAGCACATATGAATGACTGAGAGAAAATCATGGAGAATTCTAATTTCAAAACAGTAAAATCAACCTTGCTAACCGAAACGCTCCTCTGTGGCTAAATCGGTAAAGCACGTCAGGCTATATGACGGTTCCGTATAGGAAACAAGTTCGATTCCTGTCGGAGGACGCATATTTTCTATGACAATTTCTCGGACATTCAGGCCGGTAAATGCCGTTAATACTGTTTATTATAAACAGATCATTTCCTTAAATATTTGTATCTATAAAAAAGGGCGTATAAACATAAAAATGTCTTAATATATATATATATATATATATATATATATATAATGAGAGAGAAAGAGAGAGAGAGAGAGAGAGAGAGAGAGAGAGAGAGAGAAGGGTCATGTATGGCTTTTCAACTGTCCATCAGCCTTGGTGATGTATCAACCAGAATTCAGTATATAGCGCCATCAATTTATTGATTTCAACATATAGAGCCATCAATTTATGTTGCTGGCAGTCGACTTAGGTTTGTACGCCTTGGTAGCCCCCTCAACTGCCACTGCTCTCTTGACGATTAGATAGCGTTATGGATTAAGAAAGCATCCGATGCAGCACTCAAGTTTCGTGTCTGGAGTTCGAAGGGCATAAAAAGCAGACAAAAATTAAAATATATAATGCCTGGGTTATATCATCTTTGCTAAAATCATGAGAGACATGGATAGTCTATCGCAGGCATCTGAAGATACTGGAACGTTTTCATCAACGATGCCTTTGGTCTGTACTTGAAATCTTTTGGATGTCTCACACCCCTGATATTGTTGTTCTGCAAAGGGCCAATTCACTTCTGTGGAAGCACTTATACACAAACACAGATTGCGATCGACGGACCATGTTGTCCGTATGGCGGATGACAGAATTCCAAAACAATATATGGAGAATTGGAAATGGGGAAAAAGATCGCAGTACAAGCCGAAACTTCATTGAAAATATTGCCTTAAAGAGTCACTATACGAGTGCAATACTGATGTGGATAAATGGGAGACTCTTGCTGAAGACCGGATTTCTTGGAGAGATGGTATTGCTGATGGCGTTAAGTTCTTCCATGAGATATCACAAAATTGTTAAGGAGAGGATTTATTTAAACTTTTGTCTCAAGCGATAGACAAAAATCAGTACAGGGATTCTACTACATACAGAGAAGTTGGTATTGCTTTGTAGCTGTATATAAAGATCATATGAGCATAATGTATAATGTTTACATGGATGTAAGCATTATTGTATAGATGTATGGCAGATAACGGCAAAACAATTAATGTATTGAGAATTGGAAATGGAAAAAAGACTGCAGCAGAAGCTGAAACTTTGTTACAAAGAGTCGCTATACAAGTGCAATATTAGTCTGAATAACTGGGAGACTCTAGCTGAATACCAGGTTTCTTGGAGAGCTGGTATTGCTGATGGCATCAAGATCTTTCATGAGGCATAACAAAAATATGCAAAACTGAAGTGAAGGGTTTGGAAGGGGTCGCTGAATTGACATGAATTGCTAACCTGGCCATGTGCCAAATGCAATCGGATATGTCTGTCCAGGGCGGGTCTACTCAGTCACCAGAAACCACACTAGAAGTGATGATGATCAAAGTCAACTTCCACCACCCGGAGATGATTTGATATACGACATATGTAACAAGAAATGCAGATCAATGGCTGGCTTTATGAGCCATAACCTAAGAATACAGTGTTATGGGGGATGTTTAATTAAAGGCCTGGACATGTCAGGAACCCGAAGGAGGCTGCGCAGAAGGGCGGAGTCTCCTTCGGGGAGGTAAAACCGGCCCTGAACCCGTTTATACGGGTTCAACGGGCATATTTTTGGCCGAGCCCACGGGCTCGGAATGCCCACGTTAAAAAGGCCTTGTGCCACATGACATCCTCGTGGGGGGGGTGACTGAATATCGTCAGTGATGGTCATACTCGCTTTGAGGGTCGACAGCCACTATATATATATATCTAAAGTATGCATTGGTAGCAAGGATTCATTTAATCTAGTTTTGTTAAGTGTACATGTTTCATCAAGTCGTAGAACATTTGTAAACACCTGAAACAAATTAGTAATACATGTAAATACGTTTTTCCTGATCTTTTCGTTTATTGTCTACCATCAATTTTGGTTTGACGGAAGATTCACTTGTATTTTCGAGTCAGCCGTTCCTTTAGAAAACTTCCTTGAACAAGCCGATCTTGTAAGCGGTGATACATTACCAATTTTTTTTCTTCTATTTATGAACGATAAATACGACATTAGATCGGCGTTTGTCAAGTCGCATGAAAATTTATATATTTATATATTTCCCGACATTGTGAAATCACAATCAATGTATATTTCAGTTCCTTGGATCTGTCGTTAGTTTTCGTTATCATTTCAAAGGAACAAAAAAAAAAAAAAGAAAAAAAAGAAAGAAAATCGTATATGCTTTCTAAAGTTATCGCGTGTATTTCAACGTGCAGAATGGTGGATAAGAATGGTTTTCTAGCTATTGTGCGTCATATATTTGATAATACACATATATTTTTCTTTGTTTTCTTTTAATGTTCCGTGTCGTTTCAGGGCGTAGGCGATCATGGCTCTCCACGTCCTTCTAACTCTTGTAGCTCTCAATAAGTTTCGTCCCTCTGCCACCTCCCCAGATCACTTTCTGTCATCCATTCGCTCTCTCTTTCCCTCTATTCGACCTGTGAGTATCAGATTCTTCAAGCCGTCCTTTCTCATTACGTGTCCCAGAAACTTCAGCTGCCTCTTCCTGATATTAAGTATAAGCCTGCTCCTTTTTTGTATTCTCTCCAAGACCTCATCGTTGCTCACATGATTGGTTCATAATATTCTCAGCATCCTTCTGTAGAATCATAGTTAGCATAAATTAAAAAAAAAACCTAACGTAATGTTACGCTGCAGGCGCCAAATTTTAAAATTGTTATTTATCCTTCAGGTACTTTGAGATCATTAACCTGATAATAAAAGAGCACGTCATTCTTGTGCCAAAAGCTGTTAGCCACTGCGAATCGCAGATAGCAAGCTTCTTTAAAATGGTCATAGCCAAAGATATGCGCGAAAACCGCCCAATCCACACCAGATTGCGGTGGTCTATTGAAATCCTTGTTACCGTGAAAACTTCTTCCCGTAGTGTCAATGCAAGGAACATTCATAGCCTAACGAGGAATTTGTACGATGATGTCATTCCCTAACAGGAAGCACCCGAATTATGTTTATTTGAATCCTCTGGGCGTCGACGAGAGAAAAAACAGCCAACGCTCCCTGCCATACAAAGGAGACGTTGAAGGTCTGGTCAGTATAAACAACAAATGCGTCCAATCTCTTCCGGGGTCGTATCGTATCCTTTTCTGTTTTATTAACTCGAATATGTATACAGATTCCTTTAAAATGTTTTGATGCTTTTTCGCTTGTTTATTTCTTTTATTATCTTACTTATTATAAAACGCAGATTGTGTGTGTGTGTGTGTCTGTACGTTTATATATTGGATCGAATTTCCTACATTTTTCAACCGATTCCAACAAAACTTCACAGGACTGCGTAAAATTACCTTGTGGTGGTTCTAACAGCGCCAAAAATTGGAAAAATATAATTGTTTTTGCACGAATTCAATTTGAAAACACGATTAAGAGGCATCGCGAGAATGAAAGGGGGACAACTCATATCGAGTTATACTTATTATAAAACCCACGTTGTTTGTGTGTGTGTGTGTGTGTGTGTTCATTTATATATGGGATCGGATTTCCTATATTTTTCAACAGATTTCAACAAAAATTCACTTTTTTTGGCAGGTAGTGTTTCTTACTGTCTTGCACATCTTGTTCTTTATTTTTACATTCAGAATGTTTTAAAAATTCCATTTACAAGACAATTGTTTATAATAAAATTCTATTCAATTGGACTCATAACGATTGAAAACAATGTTTGAGTTTGGGTTTGACCAATTCGTAAAAATAAATAAATAAATAAAAATAAAACTAATTAAGACATGCGTGTCTGTCAACCTTAAACAATAATCTTTGTCAGTTTTATTTTTCAGTCTTTATGATGGTCAATACTTGATCTATCTCTTACTGTTACATCCCCGGGCAACGCCGGGCTCTAGTGCTAGTTATTATTATGACACACACACACACACACACACACACACACACACA
>CAHIKZ030001304.1:262500-290000 GCA_903632075.3 Acanthosepion pharaonis | reverse complement strand
TACTATTATTTAGAATCACAATGAGACAGTTGGAATTTCTTGGGTAAACAATGAGAAAAGAAGGCTTGGAGAATTTGACACTCACTGAACATACTGAAGGCAAGAGAAGCAAAGAAAAGTAACGAATGACATCTAAATAGCTTGTGCAAATTGTTAGCAGAGTTGGGGTTAGGAAGGATCTCAAAAAGATAAAACTTACTTAGAGCTAAAAAGAATAGAAAGCTGTGGAGAGCTATGGCCAACCAAGTCCTGAAGTGAAAAGGTACGTGGAAGAAGGAGAAAATTATGAAGTTAGTCTATGTACAAGTATTGTTCGTCTACAACCTGATAACGCATCTCCGCATAGTATTTTCATTCTCTTTCATTTTTGCATCTTAGTGGCACTATCGCCTTGCCTGGGTGGTGGAAGGGGTTAGATTAAAAATATTCCGTGGGGATTTTTGAGGAAATGGCGCGTTTTTATCTGCCATCAAATTCAATAATTAACTTGACATAGGAAGGCACGTGGGACAGTTTCGTCGACAGCCTGAAAGCTTCAAACCCGAAAACAGCCAATCTTAGATTACTCTGCGGCACTGGAAATAAAAATGATATCCAAAATTGTTGATTGGCTCTAGATTTCAAGATATGATACTAGTGTTGCTCTTTTCAATTTTAATTATTATTCTCCTTTCCACTTAGATTTTTACACATTTAACACACCTTGGGAAAATGACCCGTCAGTGTCTGAATAAAGCCAATAATTTCTACTATGTGTGTGGCAAAATGACTTTTGCATCTCAAAAGCGAAATATAACATCTGTAGAGAGAAAAGCTTATTAATTATACTTTGGATGCAAAATTAGAGACCAACATGACAAGTTGGCAGCACACATGCTGTAGTACCTGTGCAACAAATTCCAGCCAATGGCTAACCAGAAAGAAAAAAATCTATACTTTTAGCTGTATCTATGATTTGAAGAGGGCCAAAGAATCATGCCATTGATTGCTGTTTCTGCCTAGTACCCCCCCTGTTGTTAAGGAAATACCAAAGAACAAGAAATAGACAGTGCAATATTCAAACATTCCATCAACTTTGCGTTCTATCGCTATGTCTCTGTCCTATGAAAATTTATCAGACCCAGAAGCACAGGAATGGTATACAATTGACTCAGGTGATGGGGAAGATAATAAAACCTCAAAGTCCTTTTTTTAAGCATGGCGGGAATGCCACTAACACGCATGTGGTTACAGTGAGTGAAAGCAAGAGTAAAAAGGGGTTGTTTGAGGAAAGGATAAAGAGAAGGACAGGGATCAGGGCCAAGGCGTCAGAAGATGTCAATTGACATTACATTTGAATATTTGAAGATCATGGCTATCAGGGAAGCGGGTAAGAGGAAAGGAGTTCCACTGTCGGGAAGTGTGAGAGAAGAAGCTAATACAGTAGAAGAGGCGGTTACATTTAACTGTTTCGACACTAAACGGGTGGGACCAAGATGCACACTTAAATTCATTCTACCAGGTTGGCATCTGGGTCCCACCCTTTTACTGTCGAAACTCGTCAGAGTAGTTGCCATGAAAATATTTGTAGAAAAGACAGAGGGAAGCCACATCACGTTTGGGAGTAAGTGACTGTAGACGAGATGCAAGTCAGGATGAACTTTTTGATGACCTTGAGATGAACAGCGGGGTTACCAGTCCAGATATGTCAAGAGTATCCAATGCAAGGACGAATGGTAGATTTGAAGGATGAAGTCAGGTGAGAAAAACCTTCTGGCGCGTCAAAGAGAACCAACTTTCCTTGTGGGAGATGAAGCAACTTCATATGTCCAAGATTATTGTCTAGGCATCATTCTCTGAAGCACACTTCATAAATCAAAAGTGACCTAAAGGACTTAGAGATTTAGAACTTTCTAAGAGTAAAGCAGAACTGTTAGGTTACAGTAGTGGAATCTATAAGCTGGTAATGTACGGATTTCTTATGTCCGTAATCGTCATATGGATCTAGTTCTATCTTTCCTTATGGGAGCTGATTTAGTGCATTGTAATGATATCAATGGTCTTATGCAATCAGTTACAATTCAATGGATGGAAGCTGTTCATTGATTTCTCAAAGACATATCTTAAATAATATTTTACCTTCAATCCCAATTGGTCAGGCAGTTCATATAAATGAAACTTTTGATAATATGAAATAACTACTGAGATTTATTAACTATGACTAATCTAATTGGTAACTTTGCAGAGATTTGAAGGTCGTTGCTATCTTACTAGGAGTGCAAGGTGACGGAACGAAGTACTGCTGTTTGTTTTGGGAATGTAACAGCCGAGATACAAGTTCTCATTACATGAATATAAACTAACCATGACGACAATCAGGGAAGAGAAATGTTCAGCAACATTAAATTGATCTTATTATCAAAATCATATTTTTCTTAAAATGCATTAATTTATGATGCAAACTTATTTAAAATCATTTGATTATGTGCATTCGGAAAAGTAATTTAATTGAAATGTATATATTAGTGCAATATACTGAACCCTCCCCCGCCAAATATGAGTGAATAGCTAGACAGACTGAGTTCTACAGGTTTACGTGGCAAACAGTCTAGGTGAAAGACAACGCTGTATTCAAAACCTGACGCGGGTCGTTTGTGTACCTGTTCTCTGTATTCGGCTCTTCCAGAAAGTCTGGTTGGTTCTGCACAAGCCCCTCACCACTATAATCAAATGATATATAGGGGCTAGTCTGGCTGTTGGTTCAAAAAAAAAATGAGCTGCTTGACTGTCATACATCGAAAACAACCGGAGAGTCCAATATATTGCAGTCATATATACATTTCCATTTTATAACTTTTTTAGATGCACATGCTATTGAAATAAAAAAGGACCTTCAAATTAGATGATTGGCTTCAGATGTAGAGATATTTAAGCAGTTAAGTCATAGACATTAGTATAATGGCTAACACCTATAAAGACTACGTTGCTTTGAAAAATCTTTCTATTCTGTTTTGTTCTACGTAGGCTACCAGAGCAGTACAGGATGGCAATATATATGTTTATTGAAAAAATACAAGCGCAGAATACGCTTCAGAAGTAAGCTTAGTTTGTCATTTATAAATTGCAGAAGGATCTCAGTCATAGTCCAATAATAACCAAATATCATTGAGAGACTCCACATGCCTTGACACCTGTTCTTGATTGCTACATTGTCTTGATGAAATCGTTCACCGTGCTCGTCCGTCACAGTACCAGAGTTTTTGAGTGGGAAAATCAAGATACGCTTGTAAGAAGTGGATCATCAACGACAAGTTAAATCCGAGATGTTTGTCTGTCTTCAGAAAATCTTCTACCAGTTTTCTGCAATGTTCTGCTCTTTCATTAGCCAGAATGTCGTTTGCCACCGACTTGAAAGTCTTCCATGCAGTTTTTTCTTTTATTTCCCCTTAGTACCTCTGCCAAAATCCTAATCGAAATGAACAATAAAGAGGCCTTCATTTGTTTTGGATTCACACTTATTCTGGGAAATTTATTCTTCACATAATTGAATGCTGCATTGGTTTTATTCATAGCCTTCACGAAGACCAAGATTGATGTGCAAAGGTCGCAACAAAATTTTCTTTGACTCAATATATATATATATATTAAATGGAAGAGAGAAAACGTAAACGTTTTTGGTTAAAATACAGATTTTGGAATATATATTATAATTTATTTTCCATGTTTTTGCTACACGGGTTTCCGGGCTCGAAACCATCATCTTGCAAAGAGTGGTTATTTCCTTTATATTATTAAAAGGAATTAATTTTCCTTATGTTTTCCGATGTTTAACCATTGTCTTTTCTGTGTATTAGTAACCTATTTTTTCCCTAGGACTGGTGGCGAAAGTATTTTTCTGCTTAAGAGGTAATAAAAGAATTAGAAAGGGCGAAGGAAGGAGGCCTTCCTTCTTATCTTTTTTATGACTCCTATATCTACTCAGACCTACCTCAAAACTACATTCTGGGACAATTTTAAAAAATTACCAGGTGTTGCCTCAAAATTTTAAACTGTACTATATATATATATATATATATATATATATATATATATATATATATATATAGTCTTAATGTATGCTATAATTATGGGTAAAATTGCCCCGTATCAAGGAGAGGGCGTATGTAGTCACCGAGACGACCCCAGAGAGCAACTGTCTGCTTGATGCTTGGATGCAATCTTCAGGTAATTGCCATTCAGTGTTGGCCACAATGTACACTTATACATACGCACACATACACACACACGGATGTTTCACACACACACACACATATATATATATATATTTGTTTGTGTGTGTGAAATGAACTGAGAAAAGAGACCGAGAGAGAAGCTATGAAAAAGGCAATAGATAGAACACAGAAAAGAAACAATTATTCATTGGGGTCAGATAGATAGATAGATAGATAGATAGATAGATAGATAGATATCGAACAGAACGAGATAGATAGATATATAGATAGATAGATAGATAGATACGAACAGACTGAGATAGATAGATAGATAGATAGATAGATAGATAGATAGATAGATAGATAGATAGATAGCGTGAGTGACAGAGAGAGAAAGCCAGACAGTGATATAGAGGGAAAGAAAGAAAAATAAGAAGAGATGAGAGAAAAATTTTGATTTCGAAGTGACGCAGAAAAAGAGCCAGAAATAGCGCGAAAAAAGGCGACAGACGCCAAAGGCTGTGAAACACAAGAGAAAAAGGTGAGAAAATATTTACCGTGGATGATTTTACATTTCAATTTGACATTTTTACGTCATTGCTTGATGTCAGACAAGCAAAAAAAAAAAACAAAAAAAAAAACAATTTGTAGTAGGTCGTTCAATGGTTAGACTGTTTGAATAGATGCTATAAAATTTTTTTAATTCTTTTTTATGGTATTTTACAAGATTCTAAACTTATTGCGTTTACACCGATACAGCCAAAGTAACAGATTGTAGTACGTTGCAATAATCATATCATGGTATAACAATCATAAGGTTTACTGCTAAAAACTGAGAATTGAGACGGGAGTTGTCTCGCAAAACTCTTTGAGACATTTGGGTAAATTTGCAGATTAGTTCCCGCAAACCAATTGTAATTAAAATTTCCAGAAATTTTCCATTTTTGTTATTTATAAAACAACAGTAAAAGTTTGTGGAATTCTACCGTTTAGGAGTTATCGACAATATAACTTCGGCCTTATTCGCGTCGAGGTTACAGCACGGCAGCCATTAATGGTGTTGTTTGCCTAGAGTTGTCACGCGCGGAAGCTACAATTATCTTGATTATTGCGCATACAATGCACAGACTTTTATTTGAAATGAATGCGTGAAATTTAAAAAGTAATCCAAGATTTGAGTTATTAAATTTGGGGCATTAAAAAGGTTGACTGATAGAAAGAACTTAATAATAACATAAACAGTTTTAATCAGTATTATTTAAGCATGATTATTTACAAAATAACAATGACAGTTGTGAAAAGGCTACCTTTTAAAATTTGTTTTATTATTTAAACAAGAATTTATTATTATTACAGGTTCACTATAAGAAAACAACACTTGTCATTGCTTTACTAAATAAATTAAACAAACTTTAAAAAAAGAATTCAATAAAAACTTCGCTTTCAAAAGTGTCTAAAGACTTCCTTTGGTTTTGCGCAGTAATTGAGACGAGTAAGAAGACAGGAAGATGAGTAAAAAGGCCACTAAGTAAGCTTCCGCGTATGATTACGGAGCTTAATCTGCAAATTTACCGATAATCCTTTGCACTGCCCTTGTTAAAATCTACAAATTGTTTTCAATTCGATTATTTGCCTGAGACTCAGGATGACTTGCGAAATACAGTACTGTTCGATAAAAGTGACTCACCTGATTCTTTAACGTAAAATTTTTTTCGAGTATTGTTTTTGGGGTCAAACTAATTTTTAATCTTACTAATATAAAGACCCCTTCCTGACCACCTAGTAAAAAAGTTTACTCACCCTAAGGTATTCTATTGATAATTATAATTTTGGATATAAATGAGATTTAGGGAAAATCTGTTCAAAATAAGCGACTCACTTATTTCCTGCAACTAGTAATCAATAGAAACAAAACCGAACAGCTTTAAATAAAGAATAATAGAGGTATAATTTATTTATAATAGGTAATATAGTTTAAAATATTTAATAATCTATGGGTCCTCCTTTATTTTGAATAACCTTTTCAACCCTTTTTGGCATTGACTTGATTAGGTTCTGACAAATCTCATCACTAAGCATTGAATTCCATTCTGATATGAAATTCACAATCAAATCCGCTTTGTTGCGCAACTGCTTTCTCGACTTTATAATGATCCATAAGTTTTCTCTGGGGTTGAGGTCAGGAGATTGGGGCGGCCAAGTCATAACACTCACCTGCTTCTCATCAAATTATTCCTTCATCAATTTTGATTTGTGACAGGGAGCACAATCCTGCATAAAAATTAGCTTGGTGGGGTCGATTTGCACCCTTTCAGCAGAAGGGAGCAGACAAGACTGTAAAATTCTCTTGTACTGCTCGCTCCTGAGGGTCTTTATTATTTAAGAAAACCAGTTCCATGAAAAGAAAATCATCCCCAGAACATTATACTGAAAGGATGCTTGACAGTACTTACTGCTAAATTCAAAGAGCTTTCAAAGCTTCTTCTTCGGATTTTAGATCGCTTATCCTTTGAATTTAGCTCAACTTTCGTTTCATCGGAGAAGAGAATAAAAAAGAAATCAGGTGAGTCACTTTTATCGAACAGCACTGTATCTTGTCAGCAGCTGCAGAAAACCAATCATTATTTTCACGGGTTGAATATGCTCAGCATATTGAGCAATGTATGTACCGAGCAGCATTATCATATTGAAAATACTCCGTTAGCGCCAGTCAGCCTCACCCAGATATTATGTGGCCAGACATGGTGTCAACAAGACTTCTCGCAACTCAAGAAGTTTTTGAAGAATCCTCACAGAATAAATGATACCAGTTTCTTGGAGTTTTTTTTTTTTCCAATTCGGTCTCAATTCATATTTTCACCACGTGCTAATTTAAGTTTCTCGGTGGTGTTTCAAATGAACCCATTAGTATAGAAATTACTTCAACAGCCATGTTTCGTAGCTTCTTCAAATCCCTAGCAAGATCCAGGTATTTTTCAATTTTTTTCAGTTTCAAGTAATGATAAATCTCTTCTGCTATATTACCCATCATCAACTTCCAAACTAATGGCAGGCATTTTACTGGTCAGTAGTTACTCATGAGCTTGCCTTTCATCCTGTCTTTCTGTATTAGTAACGTCGGAATGAGAAATCGGGAAACAGAGTTCGAATTCCAGTCGGGTTCGTAAAATTCACATACACGCAGATACTCTTGGGAAAGGTATGAATCCATCTCTTTTCTCCCCAGCTATGGATTAAATAGCAGATGAGGCTGGGTCCTATAGCCTTGATTTACAACCAGTCTACCGCAGAAAGAAACGGAAACCTATTGCAGGAAAATCATCTGCTTAACCAGTCATGAATGGAAAAAAGACGTGATCATCCAAGCATGTATTACGTATGGCGTTGCTCTGGAAAACTACCATGAACTACATGATATTGTAAATTCTACTGTAAGTTTTAAACGCTGTCAAGGCCGATAAGTGAGCATCGGGCAACTCCATCCTAGATATGGTCCGTCCTGGGTAAGACGATAAAATATATCCAACAGCAAGGCCTTTAATCAGAAGGTTTTAAGGAGCGTGATACCACTTTATCATTGCTGGTGTTCCCAGGTCCACCCTGACCCGGGTGGTAGCAGCTGTCAGGGTCCCAGCTATGGACAAATAGTTAACTCCCCCAAAGGGGTCAAAACACTATGTAAGTATAAAAATAGGTATCAATACCAGCAATAAATTTTTGAAAAAAATATTACCAACAATACATTTAAATATATATATATTAACAGCAATAAAAATCTTGTCAGCATTAAATAACCCATTGAGGATGATATGCCGTACAAAAACAAAACAAAACCAGCAATAAAAACTTATCGGCAACAAATAACCCATTGAGGTTGATATGCCGTAAAACAAACCAAAGCAAACCAGCAATAAAAATCTTGTCGACATTAAATAACCCACTGAGGTTGATATGCCATAAAACAAACCAAAGCAAACCAGCAATAAAAATCTTGTCGACATTAAATAACCCACTGAGGTTGATATCTCACTTTTTGCAAAAAAACCAACCAAACCAGCAATAAAAATCTTGTCGACATTAAATAACCCACTGAGGTTGATATGCCTATTTTTTACAAACCATTTAGGGAAACCAGCAATAAAAATCTTGTCGACATTAAATAACCCACTGAGGTTGATATGCCATAAAACAAACCCAACCAAACCAGCAATAAAAATCTTGTCGGCATTAAATAACCCACTGAGGTTGATATGCCATAAAACAAACCCAACCAAACCAGCAATAAAAATCTTGTCGGCATTAAATAACCCACTGAGGTTGATATGCCATAAAACAAACCAAACGAAACCAAACGAAACCCACAATAGTAATTTTGTCGGCATTAGATAACCCATTGAGATTGATATGCCGTAAAACAAAAGAAA
The DNA here is from genome assembly GCA_903632075.3 of Acanthosepion pharaonis. Lineage (NCBI taxonomy): Eukaryota > Metazoa > Mollusca > Cephalopoda > Sepiida > Sepiidae > Acanthosepion > Acanthosepion pharaonis. The sequence goes on along the minus strand of CAHIKZ030001304.1, from coordinate 281,386 downwards.
CCGAACCAAACCTAGATATGGTAGCAATACTCCATTTTTAAACTGATCTGAGTCTTGTAAAAATAAAACATTGAAGAATAAGTCAATGATGACTTTCAGTAGTATAAAAGTCAAAGAAACTGAACAATATTGTTGGCGTTTTATATATTTTTCGTCTATACAAGTCAAATCTCTACTCAGCAACGTTAAACTCTCAGTCTCTCTCTCTCTCTCTCTCTATATATATATATATAAATATATATATATATATGAAATAAATTGACCGACAATTATTTAAGAATTTTCTGTTAATACGTTCTTTTATAAAAACAAATATTTTAGAAATGTTGTTTATAACAAACAGTATTAACGAAATTTACCAGCCTGAATGTCCAGTAAATTTTCATCAAAATATGCGGACCGACAGGCATCGAATCTGTAACAATGAAGAACCGGATATAAACTGACGTCACTTAACCGATTAGGCCACAGTAGGTAACAACTAAAATAAGCATATATATATATATATTTTTATATTTGTGTGTGTGTGTGTGTGTGTGTGTGTGTGTGTGTGTGATGTATTCGACAATATTAAAATAATTTCTTCACCGATTTTGCATATAAATGTTATCATTTGTCGACCGTTCAGTCGGAATCATCGATGTATGCGAATGATCCTTTTACTTTTTGCTTATCTAGAATGAAATGTTTCCCTACATACAGTTTTGAACTCAGAGTTTTTCTTCTCCAAGAACACTTTACCAACTGAACATCCATCAACCCAATACGTGCTGCTATTTACCATTTTATGGTGGGACAGGGAGAATGCCTTATGGATTCAACACCTTTCACAAAGGTAGTAGCATGCCAGTTTAATACAATCTAACCGACTCGAAAGCGAACTTTTAATATATTTTCCTCAAACAAGCCGCTATCCCTTATATATATATATATATAAAATAAGTTAAAATATAAAATAAATATATCCATTAAAAGTGTGTGTGTTCCTCTATGTAGTGAAGAATATATATATATATATTATATATATATAATATAAATATGCCCATCTATATATATATAAATGTACATACATTGTATATATGTATAAATAGGTAATAAAATAATGTTGAAATATAGTACGTATTTTTATACAAGTCAAAGTCAATATATCTGTTCTATCAATATATTTTATATATATATATATATATATATATATATATATATTAAAATTGAAATAATAAATATCTTCTTTGTTTTGTATATATTTATGCTGTAGTAGTTATTGGTTGTATGTAATTATGTATGTAAAATGGAAACTGTTTAACAAATCGAATGCACGTTGAACAATTTTAAACAGTGAAATTTGAGGAAGAATAGTTAAAAATAGCAAACTATTTTTTCTTAATATCCTTGTTTCTGGTGAAATTTTAATAAAAGTGAACTATGATAAAATTTAAAAATTCTAAATTAGTTTCATGCAATTAGTGATTTCATAATAAAATCTAGAAAGTTGATGATATTTTCTGTTCAATTCATGTCTTTTGCTGAAAATTACTAAACATAAACCACAAGGATCATAAATTATTAATTTATTTTCGATTTATAATCTCGGTGTTCCGTTATTCAAAATTTGTTTAGAATCAAAAAATGCACAATTCATGACATTTATTTTTCAGATCAGTTACCTTTTCCTTATTATGAAAAATTTATAATACTTTCATTTGAAAAAAAGGTCATTAGCATCCTTCTTTTTCTTTTTATTATCGTTATTATTATTATTATTATCATCATCATCATTCGATTTCTGCTATGGACACACTACCTACCAAGTCTGCGGAAAGACCTAAGGCAGGTCGTGGTGTGTTGTTATGGCAACATTTCATGTTAATTTTTTTTTTTTTTTTTTTATATCGATGAAGTTGCTAGCGTTACATAGACAAAGTTCTCCTTAGTGTGTGTGCTGTACTTAATAAGACAATTTTCTGTATGTCTCTTAAGCTGGGGTTTCAGGGATTCTTTCAATGTGTTGTTTTGTTCCATTTTTTTATAATTCCAAGTGCACCTATTACCACTGGTATTATTCTTGTTTTCAATTTCCACATTTTTTCTATTTCAATTTCCAGGTCTTTGTATTTTGATAGTTTTTCAAATTCCTTGGTTGCTATGTTACAATCCGCTGGACAAGCCATATCAATTAGTAGGCAAGTTTTTTCTTTCTGGTTTTTGACAATAATGTCCGGCCTATTTGCTTCAATTTTTCTGTCTGTGTGGATGGTATAATCCCATAGAATGGTGACATCTTCTATTTCTGTAACCGGCGCTGGCCGATGTTCATACCAGTGTTTGTTTCTTTTCCAAAAGGTTTGCAATTGTCAGTGTAAATTGCCCCACTCTATCGTGATTTTTTTATTCATTTTTGGGCATTATTATTATTATTATTATTATTATTATTATTATTATTACTCATTGACTTTTCGTGCAATTATTTGGTGACTTTCTTTGGGGACCAAATGACAGCAAATTTACTCACGACTCCTCGACTGTTTCCAGTATCATGTCTAGATTTAACGCTATGAAAATTTTTATTGTATAATGTTTCTGAAATTGTTATTAACCAAACGATGTTGATAAAATTTTCAGGATATATCTACCTTAAATATTAATACGTTTTTACTGGACATAAAGTGGGAGATCAGTTTTCTTATCTTATGAAGTAATAGACTGATACACTTGAAAACTACTACATTGTGTTAGTTTTTATGAAGACAGTTAATTCTTAACAATGAAATTGGCGTTAACCAACCGATGGTGGCAAAAATTTTCCGGATATATTTACATGAAATATGAATTTAAATTTCAACTGTACATAAAACGGGGGATCTGTTTTCTAATGTTATTATCTAATAATAAACTGAGTCACATCAAAATTATTACATTGTCAAAGTTTTTGACGTATGTCAATATTTACCAATATCACCTGAAGACTACCAACAGCAGAAACATCTAAAATGGATAGCACCTGTAACTCAAAGATAAAATAATGACATAATCAAGATATTGACATTCCACACTACTTCAAACAAAACCTCCATCAATACGGGAAATAACTATAGCAGTTAATAGCCTTGGGAAACCAATTTTCCTGTTTTAATAGAAAGAATTTGTAAATTCTGATTAAATGTTGGTTGGTTGATTTTGTTTAGCGGCATATCAACACCTCTATGGGTTATTTAATGCCGAAATTGAAATATTTTGTACGTAATTGTATGCTTTCAGGCTAAAGTTTGATTTTTTTCTAGATATATAGGTCGTAAATCATAAAATGTATTGTTGCTATATTTTTGATTTCAGTTTGGAGGGTTAGTTGCCTATAGCTGGGACCCTAACAGGTACTAACACTTCGGGTCAGGGCGGACCTGGGAACAACAGCAATTAAGAGCTGGTTCGATGCTCCACAAAACCTACATTCTCCCGATCAGAGGTCTTGCTGCCGGATGTAGTTTATCGTCAAACCTAGGGCCAATGTTTTATTACTATGAGGAGAGTGTTAATAATACTGTTATCATTAACCAACCGATGATGGGAAAATTTTCAAGATATATTTAAGATAATATTAATATAAAATTTTACTGGACATAAAGTGGGGGTCGGTTTTCTATTGTCATTAAGTAATAAACACATCCACTCTAGAATTACTACGCTACGTCAAATTTCATTATGCAAGTCAATGTTTTTTTTTTCACGAATGGTACTAACCAACTAATATTGGTAATAATTTCAGGATATACTTATCTTTATATGAACAATATATTTAGACTTAGTAAAAATATTTATAATATTCTGAGTGTAATGTAAGGTTTTATTATGGGGAAAAAACCATATAAACTTTAATTTATAAATAAATAAAAAATATTGAAAGAAACATGCATTTAATTAACACATTAATTAACACAATATCTCAATCAATCTTAATTATCGAATATTTTCTACAGATTCGATTTTTGTGTTATTTACAGTATTTTTGTTATTGATTCGCAAACAAATTCTTTTTCTTGAGTATTTATTTCCAGGCGTTTTGTTGTAATAATGTGCAATTTTTGAATTAAATTAATATCTGAGAGTTTGGAGACTATTACATTAATTTACCTTTTTTTTAAAAAAAAAGAATTATAGAACATGACAGAGTACTGCCTTTTATTAATATAGAATAGAGATAAAAACTTGATAGGATAAAGAATAAATAGAAAATCAATCTAGCATGTTTCACTTTTATTAAAATCATCATCAGAGAATTGGAGAAAAAAGGAGAAAGACATTCTGATATTTTTCTTTTTGTGTTGCTTGCTTTATTAAAAAAGACCATAATTATTTACATCGTAAGTACTTCGAGGGAGTCATGACAAATATGTTATCAACTATAAAGACACGTCAAAAACAGTATGTTACATCAATCTTAATTAAATCCATTCTTAATCAACATGTGAACAACCGTCAAACATAATGTTTACTCGACATACACACCCACACACTTACGGATATACATTATCATCTGAATTTCACAGAGCAAAACTATATTTATGACACACATACAAACATAAAGCATTAATTACTTTTTTTTCAGATAGGCTTCGAATCCATTAATTTCTTGGAGAATCGAAAGGACTCGTTGTCTCTTCTTGAAGTCTGAACGCCATAAATTATGCTAACGTTGTTGAACAAGTGAAAACAAAACAAACAACGCAAAAATAAGAAAAGTACCAGAACTTTTTTCCAGAAGTCTTGTCGAAATCGAAGTGTTTGTCGACTGCTTATATGAAATTCAGCTGATCATTATGTTTTTTGTTGAGGATCATATTTTCCCACTTCTTTTGGTACTCAAACAAATATGGTTTCGGCTTAGATCGAACCAGAAATATTTGGCCTACATGTGAACAGAAGATTCTAATAATTGTTTTACCTTGTTGATTTGCTCATTTAAAAAAAAGACATAAACTTTTGATTTCATTCCTATAACATGTCTAATAATTTTTCGTTACGTTCATTTAGAAATATTTTTTCTTACTAGCACGTTTTCGTTTCTTGCCAAGTTCTTTAAAAGGTTTAAGTTACAGTAATAGACCAAGAAGTTCTGAAATAATATACAAAAATCTTTGTAAGAACGGATTGTTGGTGTGCCATCATCACCAAATTTTGTTCTTATTAAAAGTATTTTTCATCTGATACAAGCAAGAGACATTTGGACATTTTCATAGAAGTATTTAAGGAGCTCTTCAGCGTTAGAAGTACAGTAAAACATAATATTTTCAAATGTTTCATAGTTGCTGAACACCAAGAAACTTTAATTACAACATTGAACTCTGGATTTAACTACGAGAAACTTCAACAAATACAATACGGGTATCCTTCGTAATAGCAACATTGCGGATATAGGCGTTTATAAATTAAGTGATTTTGTCACGTAGTTTTCGCAGTTCAGTTCCTAGATAAGGTAACGAAATCTTTATTCTAACTTTCATTAGAATGAAACAAGAAAACTTATTACAGGGATGACAATAACACAGTAATCAAAACATGCAAGTTATATCGTATCAGGCAAAATAATCAGTACCTGAAGATAACCAGAAGATACTTGACTGAAATGTGGTGGCTATTATGACGATGCTAGGAAAATAATGTACGATTTTAGAATCAAATTTTATTCCTGAACGAATGTATTTAAACACTTTTTCAATCAGTCAAAATAGGAACACTGAACATCTATATATTTCTGCCATCGAATTACAAGTTTCTTTATGAAAAAAAGTTAAATGTTTGGATGTCAAGAAATCTTTGAATGCAGTTTCTGAATCTTCTTTGCAACGCAGTGTCTTTTGGGTTAAAAGTTGTCAAGATATTTGAAAAAGTGGTAGTCATTGAGCGAGAGATCAGTGACAAAGTCTCCAATCCCAAATTGGTATGGTTCTACATTTCCATCCCTATTGAGCATTCTAATGAAGCAGAGCGTCCTGGGTATGACGATAAACTACGTCCAACAGCAAGGCCTCTGGAGAATGGAACCACCTCTTAATTGCTGGTGTTCCCAGGTCCGCCCTGACCCGGGGTGGTAACACCTGTTACAGACCAAGCTATGGGCAAATAGTTCACCCAGAAACTGAGGTAAAAGGCATCATAAAAGTGTAAAAATAGGTTTTAATACCAGAAATACTTTGTAAAAAATTATTACCAGAAATAAATGTCTGAAGAAAAAAAAATTACCAGCAATATGTTTTTGAAAAAAATATTAACAGCTATGCGTTTTTGAAAAAATAATAAGCTATACGTTTTTAAAAAATAATATTACCAGCTATACGTTTTTGTGGAAAATATTACCAGAAAAAGATTTTTGAAAAAACAAAAATATTACCAGGAAAAAAAATTGTCGGCAGTAAATGACCCATTGAGGTATATATGCCGTAAAACAAACCAAACCAAACCAATCTAAACCAAAGAATACATATTCTATTCATACGAATCTATCCTAAAAGTGTTGTCGGCACTAATTAACCCATTGAGGTGTTGATATGCCGTAAAAGAAAATAAACCAAACCATGAAGCATAATTGCACGTCGTTGACTAAAGAGTGCCGGTCGCATTTTGCTGGCTGTAAGCTTCGGCAGTGATGTTCTGGTTAGATTACAGAAAGCCGTAATGGATAACGCCAATGGCCGACCATCAGACAGTTGCCATAATTTTTTATTGGTGCAGTCTTGATTTCGTCATGTTGAAGCCTTTGGGCCGATCTTTTCTGTGGATATAAAATGTCTATTTCTAATCTCAAGTCATTATGCGCTCAAAAAATGAACTATTCAAATTTCGCATGTCGAACACATTTGAAGAAGTCAAAATCTTTGACTTCCACTGAGATTATTTGTAACCAGTTTATCGAATTTCTTCACCTTGCACGTTACCTTGAGATGGTCCCATATTCTTGAAATGCCGACACCCGTTATCCGAGACATTTCTCTGACACTTTGACATGGATTTGGATTCGACCAGTGTTTTCAGATGCTGATTGCCGATTGCAGATGGTCGTCCTCTGAAACGTTGATTTTCAAGACTCATATCCATACTGCGGAACTTCTGAAACCGGCGACTTACTGTCCAATTACATATGGATCCTTCACTCCATGCTCTGTTAATGTCGCCAGAAGTTTGAGAAGCATTATGACAAAGTTTGAATAAGTAAACGCATATCTTCTCTTTTTTCTTGTTCAAAATGACGGCTATATAATGTTTTAAGTTCAATTCTGAAAGAGATTGATATAAAATTAACAAAGTTGACATTTTAATCATTCGGAATGAGCAATAGATTATATTATAGATGAGCAACTATTATATTCGAACATAAAATGTTTATTCTAAAATCGCACATTATTTTCCGAACAAGCAACTAAATATATATCCTGGAATTCTTGTCTATGTTCATTTTTAACACCACCCGATTCCCATAGACTGGATTATAAAGAACATTTTGAGAAACACCCGACTCTCCATTCTTCAGCCTGCTGTTAGCATGTCGTTTTGAATCAGCGTCATGTTAAACTCTGTGACAACCGAAACGAATGAATCACATCTCGCCAGCTATAATGGATCCAGTTTTGCTGTAAGCTTGATATAGACATCAATTCTTTTAAATTCTTGTAAATTCTAAAAGTGATTGATATAAAATTAACAGAGGCCTCGTTAACCGTTGCGAATCTGTAAAATGAAACTATTTTGATGAAACTATTATTATAATATTTTGGTAGAAAATTAAAGTTTTTATTCTAAAATCGGACATTATTTTCTAAACAACCTAATTTCTAACAAAGCAAAGACGAGAACAATAGTTGGAATAAATTGAACGAATCAAAGTATAAAAGAAAAATGTTTTAATTTAAAAAATTAATGGGTTGTCATTTTGTAATCCGTACGACCGAGATTTTCATGATTTATCCAAGAATCTGTTATGGTCCGGTTCCTTGAACCACGGTGATAGTCCAAGGCAGAACCAATAAAGAAGAACTCGAACACGTATATGGAATAACACAGATATATTACAAACAGAAATATATACAGAGAAGTAGAAAGTGTTAGTACGAACAATCAGATTTAGGAGTAATTGTCTGAACGCGACTCTGTTCGGACTGCCTCTGACTCGACTGACTGACTCGTTCTGACTGACGGACTTCTGACGGACCTCACTCCAGACTTAAGACTGAACAGTATTTAGTCACCCCCCCACGAGGGCATCATGTGGCACAAGGCTGATTTAACGTGGGATCTCCGAGCCCGCGGGCTCTGCCAAAAACTTTGAACCTGTATATACAGGTTCAGGGTCGGTTTACCTCCCCGAAAGAGACTCCACCCTTCGGCGTAGCCTCGTTCGGGTTCGTCCCAGCCCGAAGGCAGAAAGTTCAACCGATCAGCCGGTCAGCCGGTCGCCCGACTTCAGACTGAACTCTCTGCTTCCTCTTGAGGCGCAGTATTTATTATGTATGGAATAGTCAATCATGTTATTATGGGTAAGGTCCCATAACAGAATCAAAAATTCTTCATTGCACTGGTCATTTTAGAATTTGAACAAATAATTATGCATAGTAAGTTAAATGGTTGTTATCAAATTCACATGTATCTATCTCAGTTTTTTCACATCTATCTATCTATCTATCTATCTATCTATCTATCTATCTTAGTCTCTTAATTATCTATCTATCTTAGTCTCCTATCTATCTATCTATCTATCTATCTATCTATCTATCTATCTATCTATCTATCTATCTATCTATCTGAGTCTATTCATTATCTGTCTTTGTTCATTATCTATCTATCTATCTATCTATCTATCTATCTATCTATCTTAGTTTGTTCATATCTATCTATCTATCTATCTATCTATCTATCTATCTATCTATCTATCTATCTCAGTGTCTTCATATCTCTATGTGAATTATATTTGTATTATATTTGTAACATTAACGAGTATTTTTCGGATAGATTTTGGTAGGTCGCCATATGTATTGAAATCAGACCTAATTGAGCTATGGTCAGAGAGATGTAACGTAAGTCTTCTTGTATGAATTGTTGTAGTATATCCAATAGAATTATTCATGAATTTGGTTTTATCAGAAACACATTTCCTTAAGGGACATGTGAATTCGTAAATAATATTGATTCTCTGTAATTTGGATCTTTACATTAAAAGAAATAGTAGCATTATTAATAAAAAAGGAAAAGGCCAACACTCAATAGATAGCTAGATAGATAGATATAAACAGATTGAGATAGATAGATTCATACATAAAACAATCCATATATTCAGTTAAAAATAAAAATAAAATCATATTTGATAATGGCAAAAGCAAAAGTGTTATTTGTTCTTCAACATTTTTAAAATTGGAAACGCTCCTAAATTTTCAGGTTTGCAGAAAAATCAGGCAAACTATGGAGGGCCCGAAGTGACACAATTCTCTGTCTAATAAATGAAAGTAAGTAAGCGATGTTTACTATATTTTTATGCAAATTACTATTTAAATTATCTTAGTGTCATATATTTTAAATAATACAAAGTTATGAATTTAACCGTATTCTTTTATTTTTATCAATTTTATAGTAAAATGTATGTTTTGATTGGGAAACTAGTAAATCATTCATGAATGGAGATATTGAAAAAACCCGTGGCGCAGATTTATATTCTGATAAGATTCCATAGCGACACTCTCGAGAATTTTCCTTCTAAGTAAGTTCCTTTCTCTTTTGATAAATGCCGCATTCTTTAGATCAAATTTGTGGTTGAATCTATGTATAACTAATGTATTTGATAGATTATTCTGTATAAGATCCCTTTTGCGTTCAGAGACACGTTTAAACTTCTGAACGTTTTCCTAGCGTATTGTAAGGAAAAGTTCTGGTAATTTATTTTATATATACATTATAAATGCAGCATTCTTTAGATCAAAGTTGTGGTTGAATCTATGTATAACTAATGTATTTGATAGATTATTCTGTACAAAGTCCCTTTTGTGTTCAGAGACACGTTGTTTTAAAAACTTTCTGCACGTTTTCTCAGTGTACTGTAAGGAACAGTTCTGGTAATTTATTTTATATATACATTATAAATGAAGCATTCTTTAGATCAAAGTTCTGGTTGAATCTATGTATAACTAATGTATTTGATAGATTATTCTGTACACAGTCCCTTTTGTGTTCAGAGACACGTATTTTAAAAGTTTCTGCGCATTTTCCCAGTGTATTGTAAGGAACAGTTCTGGTAATTTATTTTATATCTACCTGCTTCAGAATTATTATTGTTATGGGCATTTTTCGTTCTCATCTATCCATAATAATTTTGGATGTGGGTGTAATTATTTTTATGATGTTTAGATTAGATAAATTGTTTTGTATAATGGATGTTATGGCGTTAGTAGGTAGTAGTATGTGTTTTTATCTAGTTTATTGTTGTTAATAATATCGTTATCTTTTTTGCTGTCGTATATCCGGTATTGCCTTTCTCTTAGCATTCTGGATAAGACAATAACGATATTGGAGGTTTTTGAAAGTAATTACTATGTAGAAAACATTTTAAAATATATATAATCATGACCGTCTAAAAGCGTTTATGATAAACCTGTCTCTCAGCGAGACTAACCAAGTCCTGGGACAGATGTCTGCTCTGCTGTTTATACTACAAATATGTTTTGCAAAGTTACTTGCAGAGATTATTTTATCTTCTGAATAGTTCAGTCAAGCCAATTTTACTCAACAATTATATGGTTTTACACAAAATATATCAAATGCCGGGATTGTCTCCACCCCCACCTCGTTAGTATTATCATGAATCAATGTTTTGTTGATGCAATTTTCCTAAATCTATTAGAAGCGTTGAAAGGATCGATAAAAATTTCAAAACGGAACTCTGTATCTGTTCCTGTTGGTTCAGTATCTATCTATCTATCTATCTATCTATCTCTCTATCTATCTATCTCAGTCTGTTCATATCTATCTATCTATCTATCTATCTATCTATCTATCTATCTATCTATCTATCTATCTATCTCAGTCTGTTCATATCTATCTATCTATCTATCTATCTATCTATCTAACTCAGTCTGTTCATATCTATCTATCTATCTATCTATCTATCTATCTATCTATTGTTGTTGTTATACTTATTATCAAAAACATATTTGCCTCCATTATGTTGTTTCACTTTTTGCCTCACAGCCAATCTTGTTATCATATTTCCTCGAACTAGTTTGTCGATATCTCTTTTCTCCTTGTATCTTCCTAACTTTCAACCTTTCCACAACTTTCCTTGCTGTTTTGCTGCCATTCTCGCCTTCTTTTCTTGTTCGTTTTGTCCGCCATCTTGATTTTCTATTACATTGTTTTTTTTCTTTTATTTAACTCACTTATTTTCTACGTTCCTTTTTCTTCCATTATCGCATTGTATTTTTAATATATTGGCTGACCGCACGTCATTGTCTAGCAGACGACAATGGCTGATATGAAAGTTCACAGCAGTTTTGTATTTTCTTTATTTCTTTATCTTTCAATTCCTCCATGGCCGGGAACGATCATTTACCGCCCAAATCGACATCCAGCTACTTCCACTTTCAATAATCTTCTAAACTGTTTCCCCATCTTTCTTTGTTTTCTGTTCCTGCACATTTTTTTATTGCTTCAGGCTGTTATGGCGGTTGCACGAATTTTTGTGCTGGGGGCTGCGGTGAATTGTCCTCATTGGTTCTCATTAAATACACTTGAGTCTAGTTTTTGCTGTTTTCTTTTGCTTAAATTGAATATTGTTTTTCGTATTATATTTCGTTCTTTGGCCTTTATATACTATTGCTCTTGTTCACGTTGAATTAGGCCTTAAACATTTCTAATAGAGAATGAAAACCATCGCAATTATAACGTGTTAAATGTAAAATGAGAGAAATCATTAAAATACAATCCATAACAAAATGATTCCAATAATAAAATTAAGTAAAATAAAATAGCGGTAATACTTTTATTGATGTCTGAGAACCGCAATAAAATTCGTGATTGTGAGTGACTTTTATAGAGAAATTATTTACTATGCATTTAATAGTAAAAATTGAAAAAATATGTCTGCTTTATTTATATGTATAAAATTTATTCGACCATTAAATTCCGCTTTAATTCCTGACCAATGAAAATATATTTTGTCCTATTTTAATGCGTTAGAAAGGCATTAAAATCTATTGAAATTCTGATAATTTTATGATATATTGGTAATATTTTGACGATAGAATGGTGAGAATATTACCGGTATCTCCTAAAAGCGCATTTAGATTCTGTACAAAATTCCTCTCGATTATGTTTGCCTTTTTTGATCATCGATAAAAATTCTACTTTTTTCTTATTTTCAATGCAAAACATTGAGAGTAAAGTGACAAAAGTTGTTAAAATATTTTTCATGAAAAATACAGCAATACTTTCTGTGTTTCTGTTTCAAATAACAAATATGTAGACAAGAATTTCTAATGTAAAAAAAAAACAAAAAAACAAATGTTTCTGTTTGTTTTAATGACAAAAATCTGCTTTTTCCCATTGAAGGTTCACATTTTTTTAATATCAAAACCCAAAACAGTTTGTGTCTACTTTTAAAATTGACAAAACTTATTCAAATATTTTTAATGTAAAAACGGCAATAGTTGGTGTTTTCATTTGTCTAAAGTAACACAAGTATTTCAGATATTTTTAATATCAAATATCCACCATGGTCGGCGTGTTTTCGTCTCTGAAGTGACAAATGCGGTTCAGATATTTTTAATATCAAATATCCACCATGGTCAGCGTGTTTTCGTCTCTGAAGTGACAAATGCGGTTCAGATATTTTTAATATCAAATATCCACCATGGTCGGCGTGTTTTCGTCTCTGAAGTGACAAATGTGGTTCAGATATTTTTAATATCAAATATCCACCATGGTCGGCGTGTTTTCTCTCTGAAGTGACAAATGTGGTTCAGATATTTTTAATATCAAAAATCGCAACAGTTGGTGTTTTTTCTTTCTTTGAGAATTGAAAAGAAAAACCAGTTTAAATATTTTTAAAACGGCAACAGCTGATGTTTCCTTACCTCTAAAGTAACAAATGTGGTTCAAGTATTGTTAATATCAAAAAATCATAAATATTTGTTTTTTTCTGTTTGAAATGACAAAACTTGATAAAATATTTTAATATAATAAATGAGAATATTTAGTGTTTTCTTTACTGTCTGAATTTTTGTGATAGGGAGTTATTATTTATATGACTTACGTGCGACGCTGTCATTGTAAGAAAACCTGGATGAAATCTTTCATATGTAAAATTGTTGCTGGTCATCGTCATCAATATCACCATACGAGTGTGAGGCTTTGGGAGATTTGTTCGAACGTGGAATCTTCTTCCAATTAAGGCGCAAGAGACTCTGTCTTTTGCTTCTCCAGTGGAACGCTGATAGAACTTCCTAATCTTAACCTCTTCAAGCCCAAGGTCAACAGTTAGTTATCCTACATATTTTCTCCGATTCTTACTCTTTTTTTCGTATGTCCATAAAGCAAACCTAAACTGCTACTTTGAGGCAATTTACAGATAAGAGCGAAAAGGAATCTGCGGAGATTGCATTGGGAAACCACTTCACTTTTCCAAGAAGTTTTGGCATTTCACAGATAATAAATAAATGGAATCTTTGAAGAAGGCAATGGGAAACCACACTAATGTTTTTTCCAAGAATTCATGGAAATTCATATATAATCAAGAGACGGAATCTGTGGAAAATGCATTGCGGAACCAACCCAATATCTTTCCCAAGAAGTCATGGCAATTTACAGATAAAAGAGAAAAGGAATCTTTGGAGAAAGCATCGAGAAACCACTCCACTGTCTTTCCCAAGAAGTCATTGCAATTCACAGATAATAAAGTAAAGGAATCTGTGGAGAATGCAACGAGAAACTTTTCCACTATCTTTCCCAAGAAGTCTAGACAAGTCACAGATTTTAAAGAAAAAGAATAATCTATGCACAGGAAAAAAATTAAAAAAGTGAGTAAACTTGATTTTATCAAGTACAATGACAAATGGAAGGACAAAATGGAAAATAGTTGTATAGTTTAAAAAATTAGGATAGAAAATAAAAGTTTGAACACCAGTCATTATCGTTGAGAAACTAGCAACTCGTCAATATTTGGTTGATGTATTTAATTAATCAGTAGCTTAGCGGATTAAAAGAATTGTTCTTGAATTTCGTGTTACTATAATAGTGAGTTCAATCACTTGCACGGTTAATGCAGACTTAAATTCATTGCAAAAAGCGCGAGTAATAACTGAGCAGTATTAAATAATCACAAGATGAGATATTCTCGAGAAAAAAACGACAATAATTTAGTAGATTCGGTGAACATTACTCTGATTCACAAGCATCTCATGAAGGCCGGAGAGGACAACTGCCGAAAGGTTTTAAAAATAGCAACAACGATGAATATAATAGTCCGAATGTAGTTAATGTAAATATTTAGTACTAATTATTTATGTACCTGAATATATTTTACTCCCATTTATCTTAATACAGATCAGGCTTTCAGTACTTGATTATTCTATGTGGTCATCCGTAGAATTGCTGTCCAGGGGATTGATGTACCTGAGTTTCCACGGTCCTGGGTATGAGGATAAACCAAATCCGGCAGCAAGGCCTCTGATCAGGAGATTAGAAGTTTCGAGGATTGCGGAAACACCTCTTAATTGCTCTTGTTCCCAGGTTCACAAAGAGCCGAGGTGGTAACACCTGCTAGCGTTGCAGTTATGGGCAAATAGTGAACACCAAAACAAAAGCAAAAATCGATGAAAATGTAAAGATACATTTTATAATAAAAAATACCAGCAATACATTTTTATATAAAAATACCAGAAATACATATTTATAGAAAAAGCACCTAAATATATTTTATATTAGAAGTTGCTGTTGTTCGCAGCTCCACCCTAACTCATCGTGGTAGCACCTGTTAGGGTCCCAGCTAAGGGCAAATAGTGAACCCCTGACCCTGGGTAATAGAAGCTGTTAGGGTCCCAGCTATGGGCAAATAGTTAACTCCTGACCCGGGGTGGTAGCACCTGTTAGGGTCCCAGCTATGGGCAAATAGTTAACCCCTGACCCAGGGTGGTAGCACCTGTTAGGGTCACAGCTATGGGAAATAGTGGACCCCCAAACGGAAACAAAACATTATGAAAATATAAAAATAAGATTACCAACAATTCTTATTTAGAGTAAAATTATGAGCAATACGTTTTTAAAGAAAATGATGAGCAATGTCTTTTGTCTGTACTTGAAGGCAAACGATTGCGTTCAAAATATTTAGATTTCGACATTAAATAAGCCATAGAAGTTGATATGCCGTTAAATAAAATCAACCAACCAATCAATATGAAAGTAATATTTTATATAAAAAAGGACTAACAATACATTTTATATGTACGTATTTGAAGCCATAATATCGTGTTCTAAATATTTAGATTTCGATATTAAATAAGCCATAGAGGTTGATATGCCGCTAAATATATCAACCAACCAATCAATATGAAAGAATAACATTTTGTATAAAAAAGGACCAACAATTCATTTTATATGTACGTATTTGAAGCCATAATATTGTGTTTTAAATATTTAGATTTCGATATTAAATAAGCCATAGAGGTTGATATGCCGCTAAATAAAATCAACCAACCAATCAATATGAAAGAATAATATTTTGTATAAAAAAGGACCAACAATACATTTTATATGTACGTATTTGAAGCCATAATATTGTGTTCTAAATATCTAGATTTCAACATTAAATACGCCATAGAGGTTGATATGCCGCTAAATAAAATCACGCATACGATTACAGAAAAATGTCTGAGCTAAATATATTGTGTATTAAAAATGAATGAATCTCTGGGGCGTTAACTGAATGCAGTCAACATTAACATAATTAATAATTTTCGTTAGATTATTTATTGAAGCCAATGAAGAGATATTATTATTGTAAAATGAAAGCTTTCCTTTATGTTCTTGTAATTGTTGAATATTTTTAATTTACCGAAACCATGAAGTTGTATGTTGCATTTTGATACTTTTAAGAATAGACTCCCGAGAGGATACTTCCCTGAATAATTTTCTAATTTTTTACTCGTTTGATTATTTCAGTTTAATAAATCTAATTTAAAGAGGACATAATTGAATTTGAGGCACTCTGGGGTATTCGATTGTGGCTCGGATTCTGGAATCGGAGAACCGAGTTCGAATTTCAGTCAAGTTCATTATATTCACTTAGTTGTTAATACGCTTTCTTTTTCTCTTCCATTTCTTCTCCTGCCATCTATGGGTAAAATAACAGGACAGATTGGGTGGAAACCGGTCTAGGAGAAGGAAAATCTGAATTTAAAACTGTACATCGCCCTAGCGAAGCACGTACTATGCAATTAACTATGAAAGGATCGTTTGCGTTGACTCGAGGACCCCAAATAGGATTGATTCCTAATATTTCAAGTTTAGGATAAACCATAAATCATACTACATACCCTCGTCATCTGCACTTATCTCCTCTTACGTTCATAGAACGAACTCACACGATAATGCTCTACATTGAGTGGTTCTTGGGTTTTGTATTGATTAAACATAAGAATAAACGAAAAAAGATTGCAAAATGACGATTTCTATTTAATTTCAGTTTAATTTCTTCAGTAAAATTTCGTTTTCAAATCGTCGTCTTATACACGGTTATACACGATATGTAGATATTTGGAGATTTGAATGAGACTATAATATTTATATTATCAACGAGTATTTTGCGGATAGAGCTTAGTAGGTTACTATGTGTATCTAAATGAGACCTACTTGAGCTATGGTCAGAGAGATGTAACGTGAATCTTTCTTTTTTAAACATGTATATCTAATATATGAATTTGGATTGATCAGGAAAGCATTTCCTTAAGGGACATGTCAATTTGTAAATAACATTAGTTCATTGTAATTTGGAACTTGCAAGTACCTTGTCAGTCGTTTTAAATGAAGCTTATATAAAAGAGGGATTCCTGCCGAAATGCACAAATATATATATATATATATATATATATATATATATATATATGTATGTATATGAAGAAATATACTCTTAAGGTGTGCTATATTTATGGGATAAAGTGCTCAATATCAGAGATAGAGTATATGTAAATATATATATATATATATATATATATATATATATATATATATATATATATATGAAGAAATATAGTCTTAAGATGTGACATATTTATGGGATAAAGTGCTCAATATCAGAGATAGATAGATGTAAATATATATATATATATATATATATATATATATATATATATGAAGAAATATTGTCTTAAGGTGTGCTATATTTATGGGATAAAGTGCTCAATATCAGAGATAGAGCGCGTCTAAATATAAAAGTGAACATTGAAGTCAACACTTAGAGGCGACAGTCTGTTTCATGCTAGATGCAATCATCAGGCCTGACGATTGCGTCCAGCATGAAACAGACTGTCGTTGTTAAGTGTTGATAATATTTGTTTATATATATATATATATATATATATATATATATATATATATATATTTACACTTGACTTCAGACTAATATTTGACTATTTTGTGGATAGAGTTTAGTAGGTCTCCATTTGTATTTAAATGAGACTTAATTGAGCTATGGTCAGAGAGATGTAAGGTGAGTCTTCTTGTTAGGTAAGTTGTAGTATATCCAATATAATTATTTATGAATTTGGTTTGATCAGGAACACATTTCCTTAAAGGACATGTGAATTCGTAAAAAAATATTGATTCTCTGTAATTTGGAGCTTGCATAAAAAGCAATGGTCGCATTATTAATAAAAAAGAAAAAAAAAACAAAATTCACTAGATAGATAGATATGAACAGATTAAGATAAATAGATAGATACATACATAAAACAATCCATATATTCGGTTAAAAATATAAATAAAATCAACCTTGATAATAGCAAAAGTAAAACTGATATTGGTTTTTCAAAATTTTTAAAATTGGGGAACGCTCATGAATATTCAAGTTTGTTGAAAAATTAGGCAATTCTATGGTGGGCCCGAAGTGACACAATTCCTTGTCTAATAAAGGAAAGTGAATAAGCGATGTTTAATAAATTTTTTATGTAAATTAGTATTTAAATTATCGTAATGTGGGATTAATTTATATGGTATATATTTTAAATAATACAAGGTTATGAATTTAACCGTATTCTTTTATTTTTATCAATTTTATAGTAAAATATATATTTTGCTTGCGAAACTAGTAAATCATTCATGAATGGAGATATTGGAAAAATCCGTGGCGCAGATTTATATTCTGATAAGGTTCCATAGCGACACTCTCGAGAATTTTCCTTCTAAGTAAGTTCCTTTCTCTTTTGATAAATTCCACATTCTTTAGATCAAAGCTGTGGTTGAATCTATGTATAACTAATGTATTTGATAGATTATTTTGTATAAGATCCCTTTTGAGTTCAGAGACAATGTTTGTTAAATTTCTGCATGTTTTCCTATACATTATAAATGCAGCATTCTTTAGATCAAAGTTGTGGTTGAATCTATGTATACCTAATGTATTGACTGACTAATAAACGAAAGATGAGTAATAGATAGATAGATAGATAGTAAGAGAGAGAGAGAGAGAGAGAGAGAGAGAGAGAGAGGAAGAGAAAGGCAGAAGGGCCAATGAGAGTGGGAATATGAAAACGACGTTGTTTTCGTCCATTGGGATGAGTTTGTATATCAGTAAACGTTATTTTTTTCCTGTCACACCTTTCTTAATTAACTTCAATTAATTCTTGCCTATTGTTAGTGCCATTGA
>CAHIKZ030001304.1:180000-260000 GCA_903632075.3 Acanthosepion pharaonis | reverse complement strand
TAATTAGAAAAAAACTCCAAAAACTTTTAATTGCTTTTATGACTAAGTTGGACGCTATTAAAATTTAATTAGAATGATTTATAAAATTTTAAATTTTTTAAAATTCTCTGTTAATTAGTAAAGATTAAGTGATATTCTTACTAAATAAAAACTATATTTATTAATCATAAATGGAGAAGGTTACTACAATTCATTGAACACCCAATATTTAAAAAAGAGTTTCGATTTTTTTGTGTTTATCTAAATAAAAACAAAAAACAAAAACAGCAGTGGCAGCTATCGTAAATTTAAAGCTAAAGTACCTAAAATTCAATAAAACATTAAGAAGAACATTTTCCGATTTTTTAAAATATTATAGGGTAGTTAAAAAATTATGTAAAAAAAGAATTCACGTTATATTCTTCAAATACTTTTTACATATATGTCTCCCGTACAGAAAAAGTTGTTACATTTCCTGTTGTCAATCTAGTCAATTCTGTGATATTTAAACTAAAAGTAATATCCGTTTTAAATTAGATTAATTAAACTATATATATATATATATATATATATATATATATATATATATATATATATATATATATATATTGATGTAATGAGAACAAAAAATAATATATAAATTCTAACGTTCCTAACATTAATTCAAAAGAGTGCTCAATACCGAGAATAGAGCAATAAATATTCATTATAATTTTTTATATAGACAAAAAATGATTTACTCACTACAAAATGTAACCTTGTTTCCGTGCACTTATTTGCACCTCGACTGATGAGAAAGAAAATTTTTAAAAATGGATAACCATTTTTGGTTATCACAAGTTGAGGCACAACTAAATGCACCAAGCAAAGTTGTATCTTTGCAGTGAGTAATTTTTTTGTCTATATGAAACCATATATATAATAAATATATATATATATATATATATATATATATATATATATATATATATATATATATATATATATATATATATATATATTTGTGTATATTTAGGCAACAATTTTTCATTAATGCATGTTTCATTAAATAATACAGACAAGTTTTGTCTATATATTTTAAGTAAGTTCCTTTCATATTGTCTGATAAGCTTAATCACATTATCGTTGAAAGACGAAAGGAAAACACCATATTGATACATGTCTAAATCCAATCTGACCTTTCGGTTTACATAAGACATTATCAAAGATGACAATTTCAATAAATCAAACAACACACAGACGAAACCACAATGATAGTCCACCCTTGTTGCTTGAAAAATTTCAAAGTAACGACAAACTCGTATATACGAGACACGGAAGGGAAAATCGCGTCGCAGCTCGTGACGTCACATATGACGACGCGGGAGTGAAAAACGAGAACTTTACTATATGTATATATATTTATTCAATATATATATATATATATATATATATATATATATATATATATGATGAGAAACACACCAATGAAGTGATCAATATTGAGATTGGTTTATCTTTTGAAAAATGGATCTATTTATGCTTATTTGTGTTTGATTATTCGTGTGTGTCGGGGATTATTTTTTGTGTTGGTGGACCCAATCAATGTATGTGCATACGCGTCTATATATGTGTATACATGTGTGAGGAAATGTGAACTTATCTGACGGGGCAGACGATCTGAAAAAATATTGTAAAATATTGGAGGTGGGTGTTAATGTTTCAAAGTCATTAAGTGTGCATCGATCTCCAAGATTAGGGCAAACTAGAAGATGATCTCTAGTTTGGGATTGCCCGCATTGGCAGTTGAGATTATCGTTGATGACATATCCCCATTTCTGAGGTTTAACCCCACAAAGACTAACAGACATACACACACACACACACACACACACACACACACACACACATATATATATATATATTATAAATTAATTGATTTAAAATATGGTTTTTTCGCTACACAGTTCCAAAAATGTTTCAAAAAA
This sequence comes from Acanthosepion pharaonis, assembly GCA_903632075.3. NCBI lineage: Eukaryota > Metazoa > Mollusca > Cephalopoda > Sepiida > Sepiidae > Acanthosepion > Acanthosepion pharaonis. Next base: position 258,054 of record CAHIKZ030001304.1, on the reverse strand, counting down.
AAAATTTGAAACATGGTTGGAACTGTGTAATATTTTTAAATCAATTAATTATAATATTAATTCTTTGAAAATTTACATTTCTCACTATTTTGTAAAAATAAAAATATCTATAAGAACACCGGAATTTATATCTTACTGTTTTTTTTTTTATTTATACACATATATATATATATATATATATATATATATATATATATATATATATAAATTTAAAAGATATCTCACACAATTACAAACGCGCACACACACACACACACACACACACACACACACACACACACACACATATATATATATAATTACAGAGATATCTCACTAGATATCTTGGTAAACAGCTAAATATGAACATAGATACAAATATTGATAGCGTAGAAATATTCTAGACATTATAAGTAAACAAATGCATTGACTGTTCGTAGAATTTCTTTCTTTAATACAAAGAAACAGAACATGATGAGGTATTGATAAGTAGATAAGAAGAGGTGGAGGAAGGTAAAACAATCATAGTCATAGAATGGATATGAAATTAGGTATGGAGATATTAAAAGACTGAGAAACATAGATAGATAGATCGATAGATAGGAATAAAATGAGATAGATAGAGAGAGAGATAGAGAGAGATGAACAAAATGAGATTGAGGGATATTAACAGAATGAAATAGACAGAGATATATGAACAGAATGAGATAGATATGAACAGAATTGAATAGATAGATATTAGGTTGGTGCAAAAATAATGACGTAATAATGTCGTTTTTTGACGTTAAAAAATACATCAAAAAACGACATTATTACGTCATTATTTTTGCACCAACCTAATAGATAGAATGACATGAAAAAAGGAGATATAAAAAGAGTGAGTGATAAACTGATATGTCCATATAGATGGAGATAATAGAAAATATAAATAGAAACTCTAACTGATAGATAGATAGATAGATAGATAGATAGATAGATAGAGAGAGATATGAAGAAAATGAGATAGAGAGATATTAGCAGAATGAAATAGACATATGAACAGAATGAGATAGATAGATATATATACAGATAGATAGATAGATAGATAGATAGATAGATAGAATGGCATGAAGAGAATGAGATATATATAAAAAGAGTGAGTGATAGATAATAGAAAATATAGATAGAAGCTCAGATAGATAGATAAACAAACAGATATAGCACAAGTTGATAGATAATTCGTCTGTTACTGAGACATAAGAAAAAAACTCATCTAAATAGATCAAAACAGAATGAGAGATAATTTTATATGCACAGATAGATATATAGTGAGATAGATAGATATATAGGAGCAGGCTGATATATATATATATATATACATATATATATATATATATATATATATATATATATATATATATATATATATATATATATACCCAAGTATATAATTGGTGTATACGGAATGAATTCCAATAACCAACAATTACTATTCTTAAAAGAGTGCTCAATACAAAAGTAGAGCAGATATAATTATTTAAAAAAAAAAAATTATAACATAAATATGTTATAAAATCACTACAAAAATAGGCATTTTGTTTCAACACCCTCACTAGGATAAGACACCAAGGGTGTTGAAACAAAATGGCTATTTTTGTAGTGATTTTATAACATATTTATGTTATAAATTAAAAAAAATAATTATATATATATATATATATCTATATATATATATATATATATATATATATGTTGCTAAAAGTAAACAAATGGCTTTTAGCAACACAGATTTTGTGTCCGACGAGCTGGTAATCCAGCGAAGCTAATGTCGCACAGCAAAACGTAGGTACTAGTATATGTATTAATTAATATATATCTTTGCTCTGTATAACCACATCGAACCCTATGTTTGCATCTCATGTATAAATTTGATGATTATTTGCGGACCCGCGTATACATACTAGCGCACGTGTATACAGTTGCTTATGTCTGGTCGTTTCATTTATCTATCCCTATAACTAGAGACAGTCAGATAGATAGATAGATAGATAGATAGATAGATATAACGAGAGATGGACCGATAGAAGAAAGCAGTGTTATATGAATGAATGGAAGAGTGAAAGAAGAATGAAGTGAATGAAAGTAAAAATAAACTTGGGAAGAAATTGAAAGTAAAGGGAAGGTCCGACACCGATTGATAAATCGAAAGATCGAGAAGTTGGCGGGAATTAAGAAGGAAAAAAAAAATAAACGGATCATGATTGGGTGGGAAATTATAGCGAGTGACTTTGGTAAACAGGGTTTCTTTGTAGGACGACTGAATAACAACATGCATATGGGGGTGGGGAGACAAGTGTGGGTGGGCCACAAGAAGAAGAAGAAGAAGAAGAAGAAGAGTCCATAGGACAAAGAACGATTATAAAAAAGATAGAGGACATGAAGAAAGAAAGCCTAGAAAAGTAATGTGAAGATTTGGGGGCTGTAGAAAAAACTGAGGTCGATGTAAAATCAGGACAAAGAAATGGGAAAAGATGAAGAAAATCAGTGAAATAAAAAGATGAGAATGAAAAAGAGTTATGATGATAAGGATGAAGTGGAGAAAAACAGGCCAAAGGTAATGAGGGAGATAGCTGTATATTGTGTACCTAGAAAAAAGAAGAAGAAGAAGAAAAGAAGAAGAAGGAGGAGGAGAAAAAGAAGAAAAAGGAGTAGGAAGAGAAGAAAAGGAAGAAGAAGAAAAGACTAAAAGAAGGAGGAGGAGAAGAACAGTAAGAAGAAGAGGAAAAAGAAGAAGAAGAGGAGGAGGAGAAGGAGGAGGAGAAGAAGAAGAAGAACAGGAAGAACAGGAAGAAGAAGAAGAAGAGAAGAAGAAGAAGAGGAGGAGGAGAAGAAGAATAAGAGGAAGAAGAAGCAAAAGAAGAAGAAGAAGAAGAAAAGAAGACGGAGGAGAAGAAGAAGAAGAGGAAGAAGAAGAAGAAGAAGAGGAAGAAGAAGAAATACGTACAAAGTAAAGGGCAAATAATATAATAAGAAATCTAAAAGAGAAAGACAATGAAAAAGCAAAAAAGGTAAAAAGGAAGAAACAATATGAAATAAGAAAAAAAAGTGAAACAAACGCAGCCTAAGAAAAAGGTTCAAGTTAAAAGTTTATTTACAATCGTTGCTATTTCTAAGCAGGCAGCCATCGGGTGCCATGATGAGTAGCAATTTGGAAACGGCTGACAAGATATATCTTGCAAGAGATTTATTGGTTCTCAACCTTTTTATATTGGCTTGGAATTGGATAATGATTCAAGACAATTCGGAAATAATAAAGAAAAATTAGTGTGGCTGAAGAAATTCCTTCCAAAAAATGACGTCACACATAAATATATCCCAGGTAGATAACTTCAACGACCTGTTTCGATGAAACAGTTTTTTATTTATGTGAAGTAAACGTAAGAGAAATCAGAATCTATGTATGTATGTATGTATGTAGGTAGGTAGGTATCTATCTAACACAACATCTATCTATCTATCTATCTATCTATCTATCTATCTATCTATCTTACACGGCATCTATCTATCTATCTTACACGACATCTATCTATCTATCTATCTATCTATCTAACCAAAGTTAGTCGGTACTTTCTATCTATCGATCTATGTGTAGCTTGGTGGTTGATGGTCTTGTAAAAGCCAGTTTTAAGTTAGACTGGGCGTCCCTGGAGTGCATGTAACGTAAGCGTTATTGACGCGATATGTGGAACTGGCGAGTCGACTTCAAATTCTGATCTAGTCATTTGCATTCTCCTTTGTGCCCATTGATATATCCTAAAAAAGAAAGGACTTCAGGTATGCCTGACATGCCCAGAGCAATTCCCCATAAAACGCATACTGCCAAACTTCAGCAATTTTAAATCAATCCTCTTTAAATACTATCAAGCAACAAACTACTGATCCATTTTACATATTCCAGTTTCTAAGAGAAATTAAAATGATCTGAGAAATAAAATTAAAAAATATAACCCTAACTAAAAGCAGTCTATTTAGATAAGACTTTATTTGTGAAAAAACATTAAATTTAGGCATTAAATGATCCAAGATATTGATATATAACAAAACAAATAAAACAAACAAATTAATACCTTTGTGAAAGGCTTGAATCCATCTGTTATCCTCTCCAGTTATGGATTAAACAGCATTGAGAAGAACATTAATTTTAAAACGGAAGCAACGAGAAAATGACTTTAATCTCTGTCCTAAGACTTCATGAGAATTCACAGATAATAAAGGGAAAAGACACTATGAAGAGTATTGTGTTCATTTCGCGCTGATGTTCTTGAGATATGGGTAAAATCATAGGCTAGACTGTGCTCTCTAGCCTGGCTAAGGTTACCATTCTAGAAGAAAGAGAAACTAAAAAAATCATTCCACTAACTTTCTTAAGAACGCTCGTGGCGATTTACAGTTTGCAGATATTAAAGAAAAGGAACTTGCGAAAAACTATGAAAGGATTGTTTAAAGTGTGCGCCTTATTTCGAAACTATAAGAACCAAAACTTTGTATAGCTATCAAGAACCCGTACATTCCTGCATTTATAAAATTTTAAGTCTTTAAGGGTCTTTTAGATTTCAGCCGGAGCTTTTTACTACTAGCTTTTTACTACTAGACTTAACAATGGTCAAAGTTTTAAAAAAAGTTTTTAGGAAACTGTTATCAAAAACAACCGGAGTAGAAAACTGGATTCAGTTTAACAACAAATTTATTATCTTTTCGTACAGGGAAAGATAATGTAGAAGAGAAACTAGGGGAGAGAATGTTTAACCGGGAATGACTATCTGTTTTCAGCAAAAGATACTGATGCTACTGCTCCTCCTGCTACTCCTCTTGATGTAGGAATATTTTTATGGTTTTTGTTCGACCGCCGAGTACAAACTTTTAGGAAAATATTCTCCTTCACAACCCAAGTCCAATAGCTGTTATAACTCTTTCCATTATTGATGGGTGTTTCCTTCCTAAACATTTATTTGATGGTGCAGATTGTGACACAAGGTCAGTTTAATGTTGCATGCTGTACATATAGGCCGAGGACAAAAAAGCCTTACTTATTTTATTTACTGATCCTGTTAACTTTACCCAGATCGACCAGCACCTGTTGAAGTTCGGATAATGGCGATAACATTGTGATAGCAACAATAAAGATGAAAACAACAGTCAGTCAGTATAACTCTTAACTGACTGTTCGGTTCAACTCTCTTCCTACGGGCGTGAGGAACCCGAAGGAGGCTACGCTGAAGGGCGGAGTCTCCTTCGGGGAGGTAAAACCGGCCCAGAACCCGTTTATACGGGTTCAAATGGGCTATTTTTTGCCGAGCCTAATGGCTCCAGGAATGCCCACGTTAAAAAGGCCTTGTGCCACATGACACCCTCGTGGGGGGGTGACTGAATATTGTCAGTCAGTATAACACATTGTACAAAAAGGATAAGGTTAGGAAATTCCCCAATGACTGCAGTATTTTATATAAATGCAGTACCTATTTATGGACCAGCTATTTAACCATTTCCTAATGATAATGTTAATATTAGCCATTTCTCTACAAGGAAACATTTGGCATTCATTGACCAAGCAGCCAGTGCTACTCATTACGTTTTTCTTCACTCTCTTGTCATCAGGTTTGGATCAAAGTGTAGTATCTGTTCTCATCTCATGATAATGGTAATATTAGCCATTTGTCTACAAGGAAACATTTGGCATTCATTGACCAAGCAGCCAGCAGTAGTTTTGGTTGAAATGTATAAGAACTTCCTCTTAAAATTTTTCAGAAAAATAAAATAGATTTTCCAAGTAGAAAACAGGAATTGGTTCAACAATAAATTTATTACCTTTTGGTACAGGGAAACATATTGTAGAATAGAAACTAGCGAAAAGAATGCTTAGCCATGAATGACTGTTTCCAACAAAAGCTACTGCCGCTCTTGCTCCTACTGCTACTCCTCTTGATGTAGGAGTATTTTTATGTCCTTCATTCTTGTAGGAGAATATTCATCCCTCACAGCAATAACCATTTACTTTGTTTTTACATTTTTAAAGTGTAATTTACGATTATTTTGGATGACATGAATAGACTTGAGATAATTCATTGGTTCAAGAATATGGTTCAAGTGTATAGTTCCCTAAATATAGAAAGAAGAAGGAAAATGTGGTCAATTGAATAAAAGAAATTGTTTGAAAATTCCAAGACAATTACCAAAGATAAGTGGAGAAAGCCAGAAAGTACAAGGGTCAAAACGCTGGGGATAGAACACTCCAGATGTTGGAGGAGAAAAGGCTGCATGACATTCTCTCTATCTCTATCATATGTGTGTATGTGTATATAGTATATATATTTATTATTTTTCCTTCAACTACCATACATTGTTGGCGAGTTTAGTGCAGTACCTATGGTTTTGTATTCTAAATGAAGGTGGTTATAGCATGGTTTTTTTAAGGTACCTTCACTGCATCTAAAGGAAGAAATCTAAAGGCATCAAGACGAACGATCATGGTGGCAAATTGACTTCGCTGTTTCAAGAAATGATGCGACCTGGGAAATTCACATTCAATTTCTGTTTGAACGTCCATTTTCGTAATAGGCTTCGATAATTAACACGTTGTTAGATTATTAATCTTTCCATGGTAGAAAGTGCCAAAGACTTAAGTTGTTAAATCTGAAAGAAAAAGAAAAAATCATTAGACGCTTATCTTAATTCACATTTAAAAGTTTATATGAAAAATTTTGTTAATTTTGCTCAGTATGAAGACACTCATCAGCTCTGAAACCCTGGCTCCATCAAATGAGCCATGTGTTACATCAAAGGCACCTTCGATTTTTGATCCATGCTTCTCGTGAATCAAAACAGATTTTGGGCAATGTAATATTATTTCAATCTGCTTCGAAGGAATATCTACAAGACCCTTGGAATAATCGGTCTGTATTTCTGAGATGAGGTATTATGTACATTATTTACATTATTCGAACTATTGTCCTCGTCTTTGTCGCCATATTTATTACAACGTTTCGGCCGTTCAGTATATGTATATTTCTGAGATGAGGTATTATGTACACTATTTATATTATTCAGACTATTGTCCTCATCTTTGTCGCCATATTTATTACAACGTTTCGGCCGTTCAGTATCTGTCTATATTTCTGAGATGAGTTATTACGTACACTATTTACATTATTCGGATGTTGTCCTCATCTTTGTCGCCATATTTATTACAAAGTTTCGGCCTTTCAGTATATGTCTATATTTCTGAGATGGGGTATTATGTACGCTATTCACATTATTCGGACAATTGTCCTCATCTTTGGCGCCATATTTATTACAACGTTTCGGCCGTTGTACGCTCCGGCTTTCTTCAGGTGGTTGGTGGTGTCCTCAAGGACACTTGGCACAGTGGATAAAGGCGTAGATAAAGGTTAGATCCAGTGACAAGACCCAAGTGTGAGTTTAATACCCAGTTAAGGCAGTGGAGAACTTGGAGAGGTGAATTAACAGGAGATAACTGATAAATGATATCCATCAAACATGGCACTTGGAACTAGAACAGTCTACCGTATTGAGCGAAATAAAGGGTTCAGTTCGACATTCCAACCACCTGAATAAGGCCGGAGCGTACAACGGTCGAAACTACGGCATAATATAATGCTTCCAGTAATTCTTTCTCCGAAATCGATGGACGGAAGTCTTTTATATTGTATTTGATGAATGCTTTTTTGTCATTATTCGCAATGTTATTAAACCAGGAGTTACATGTGCTGCGAAGCCCGCTCGTCCTGGGAAGGTCTCGGGCGACGGCATCGATTCGATAATAAACTTGCATTCTTCTCTCTCGACAGGTGATCACTAGTTGTTTGGTGTCCAGAGATAAAAGAACTTCAACACAGGGAATTTTAAACTTAACTATTTTATTAATCACATCGACTTTTACATCTTCTATCTATCCAGTGAGGTCTCTCTCACTCACTGGGGAGTCGTTTCAGACACGAAAGAAAACATGTCTGCATTGTTTGACGGTTAAGAAACACCCCACCGAAAATCTTTCTCTGTGTCTATAGTTCTCACGCTGGCTCAGCCAATCAAAATCGACTTCCTTGTTTTGCCTTCCATCTGACCTCGATGGTCAATCTCATGAAGTTCGAGCAGCGATAGACTTCCTCTAAAAAATAATAGTCTGATAAACTATTATTTAACACATTCATTTGTCCCCTGTCACTGATTAACTTGTATAGCCATTTTCAGGAAGTCACATATTTTTTGTAGACTTATCTGGCTTATATTATCCATCTCAGTTTTTGTTGGATTTATTAGGCGGAATGAAGGGAGATCTCCAGCAACAGTTTCCCAGTATTCAACATTATTGGTAAGGGTCTTTAGGTAACATTTAACTACAAACTGCATCTCCGTAACCAAATGCGCTGAACATGTCATCTGACACGTATAGAGGATGACAGATTGCCGAGATGACGTTTTTATGGTGAGCTGGTATAAAGGTAATCGATCCGCTCGTAAGCCCCCAAAAAACGCTTCAAGTATATTCACTCATTTTAAATATCATCACTTCGTCGCTGATGATATCTCAAATGCCTCTTAAGAACCGCAGTTCTTCCCAGACTGCCGATATGTCAGCCCTTCTTTTACAGCTTGCCCTTCTGACTGTGGAAATGTCGTGTGAGTCCGCTGGCTGACTGACACGCTCTATGGCAGATTGTACATACACTCCTGGTCAAAATCTTAAGACCAGATACAAAAGGGTTAAAAAATATATTCTTAATTTAATCAAAATATATTTGTGAAGCATTTACATTTAATTATAAAATGTAGTTTATCAACAAACAAGTGAACATTTTCAGCTGTTAATTGATTAATTTAAACAAACATTGAAAAAAGGATTTTTTGGTTGGCCATAAAGATAAGACCATGAAAATAAAAATTGAATTATCAGCATATCCTCTATTTTTGTGAATTTTCTTCGAAAATTCGTTTTGGCATACTCATTATTAACTTCTGCATCGGGGTGCTTGGGATGCTCACCCAGGATGCATAAAGAGAATCCACAGTTTCAAATTGTGCTCCATGTGTGTAAACATCCTTTGCCATTCATCCCCAAAGATTCCTGATTGGGTTTCGATCTGGAAAGCGTTCTGGATTGTAGCTTTGTCCAGTTTTCTCCACATGGATGAGGGCCTTCAATAATTAGTGATGCCTTTCTTTTTGGGTTTATATTTTGATTAAAGTAAGAGCATTTTATATATTTTTTTAACCCTTTTGTATCTGGTCTTATGATTTTGACCAGGGGTGTATATGATCATGGGGAATGTTATATTGGTAGTTGACATTATGATGATTCAATGTGTGGGTGAGACGTTCTGCTTTTGGAAAGCAAATGCGGCCACGCAAATCACATATAAATGACTCCTACAATCCGCGTTTTGGGAGAGGGTTGGCGCCTCTCCTATATCTGCCTTCACGTTTTATTGTGTATATTCTGTCCTGCTGTTCTCAAAATTCATGACACCACTAGCAATCAGATTTTTCCATATTTGCCGATCTGATGCAAGTTCTTCCCAAGTACTGAGGGTGAAGGGGCCCTATTTTATATATATATATATATATATATATATATATAGCCAGGATTTACCTGACGATCCAATTAATACGAAAAGGGTAGATTTGTTGGCTCACTAGGTTTGACTATATATATATATATATATATATATATATATATTCACGAGAAAAAAAAAACTAAGGGTCAAAAAGACACGTACCCCTTTGGGATACTGTTCTGAGGTTATCGGTAAAATTGGAAGATTATCGCAATAACTGAGTGAGTAGCGGCGCTATATCGAGTCTAGATTGTGTTTTCTTCATCACCGAGGCCTCGTGGTACAGTTGGTATGACGTTTGCGTTGCATCGAGGTGGTTTAATTGATTAAATTAAACAAACATTGAACAAGAGAGTTATTGGTTTGGACATAAAGATAAGACCATGTAAATAAAAATAACAAATGCAGAACAAATAAGTTACAACAACAATTTAATTGTCCGGATTCAAATCTCGGTAGTGGATGCGCAATGCTGATGAGTCCCAAATGGGACGAAACGGCCATCCAGTGCTTTTTGTATTCTGTTAAAGATTATTCTGGTTACGATGAATTACTATATATATATATATATATATATATATATATATATATATAAAATCATAAAAAAAAAAATAAATAAAACAAGCAAAATAATTTTAAAACAAATAAACGACTTCCGGTAAAATAACCGCCAAAATAGACTACCCACAATGCAAAGTTGTCCGTATATATATAAAGAGCCGAGAAAATAACAGCACACGTGGGCTGACGATTGCATCTAGAATGAAACAGCCTGTCGCCTCTAAGTGTTGACTTCTATATTCACTTCTATATTTACACACGCTCTATCTCTGATATTGAGCACTTTATCCCATAAATATAGCACACCTTAAGAGTATATTTCTTCACATATATATATATATATATATATATATATATATATATATATATATATATTGTGTGTGTGGGGGGATAAGGTTGATTTGGAAACGCTGCAAATAAAGTTAGTTCTTTTTTAACAGCTTTTTCTGTTTACTTTGTGTAACAGACTCCCGAGAAAATCTTTCTCTGTTCCCTACAATCTTAACGTCTTCAAGTCTAGCGTTATACATTATCTATCCTACATATCCTCATAATTTATACGTATTACCTCCTCCCCCATCATTTACTAACTGGGGTGGCTGTTGGGTCTTGTGAATTGAAAGACGAAAGGAAATCACCATATTGATGCATGTTTAAATCCAATCTAACCTTTCGGCTTACATAAGCCATGATCAAAGATGACAATTACTTTTCAATATATCAACCAATACACGGGTGAAACAATAATGATAGTTTGTTTTTGTTGCATGAAAAATTTCAAAGCAACGACTAACTCGTCTATACGAGACGCGGAAGCGAAAATCGCGTCGCAATTCGTGACGTCACACATGACCACGCGTGAGTGAAAGCGGGAAGTATTAATTTTAAGACTTTTATCCTCGATGTGGAACTTCAGAAAGCAGCGCCATATTGTCCGATCACAATAGCATCTTTTACCATATAATGTGGCAATATTGGGAGTAGTTTGAAAGGCAGTAAGATTAAGCGAAGAAAATGAAAGTATTTAATAAAAGAAAAGAAGGAAAGGAGCAGCAAAAATAAAAACAAAATACGTGAAGACAAAAAGGAAATAAAGAAAAAAGTAAATGAAAAAGAATTCGAGAAAAATGGGAAAAGAATATAGCTAGATGTAGATAAAGAAAGGAAAAAATAAGTGAAAATGCATATGAAGAACGGAAAGAAAAAAAAGAAAAAAAAAGAAAAAGAAAGGAACGAAAGAAAGAAAGAAGAAAAAGAAAGGAACAAAAAAAGAAGAAAGAGAAATGAGCGAAAGAAAGAAGAAAAAAGAAACAAAAGAAAGAAAGAAGAAGAAATAGAAAGGCAAGAAAGAAAGATAAAAGAAAGAGACGAAAAAAAAGAAAGAAGAAAAGAAAGAACGAACGAAGAAAAAGAAAGAAACGAAAGAAAGAAGAAGAAACAAAAAGAAAAAAAAGAAGAAGAAAAAAAGAAAGAAAAAGAAAAAAAAAAGAAAGAAAGAAAGAAAGAGAAAAAGAAAAGAAGAAAAAAAAAGAAAAGAAAAAGAAAGAAAAAAAAAGGAAAAAAAGAAAAAAAGAAAGAAGAAAAAGAAAGGAAGAAAAAAGAATAAGAAAAAAAAAAAAAAAGAAAGAAAAAAAAAAAAAAAAAAAGAAAAAAAAAAAGAAAGAAAAAAAAAAGAAAAAAAAAAAAAGAAAAAAAAAAGGAACGAAAAAAAAGAAAGAAGAAAAAGTAAGGAAGAAAAAAGAAAGAACAAGAAAGGGGGAAAAGAAAGAAAGAAGTAAAAGAAAGAAAGAAAGAAAGAAAGAAGAAAAGAAAGGAACGAAAGAAAGAAGTAAAAGAAAGGAAGAAGAAAAAGAAAGGAATAATTATTTGGATTCAAAACCTTAGAGATGTCTACGAGAAACCACTCCATCATTTTTTATACATTAAAAACGTAACTGTACAGAGCTATCAATACATACACCCTCGAGGAAAATGCTATTAAAATTTTCTTTCGATGTCTTTTTTCTGGTATGTTATTGCTATATATCTGGAAGAGGCGTGGCCCGTGGAGCTAGAACAATCTATCCCACTGGACTAAATATAGGGTTCAGTTCGAAATTCCAATCACCTGAAAAAGGCCGGAGCGTACAACGGCCGAAACGTCGTGAATATGACATTAAAAATGAAGACAACAGTCTTAACGTAAATAAAGTAAATAACTCAAAATTCTTTTTTTCGAAAACTGATTCTAATTTTTTTCTTAAACTCTTGCCAAGAAGAATATAAGTTCAAGCGTCAAGTCTCCTTTTCAAGTGTGGGGATATCGTCCCATATTCATTGTCATATAAAAGGATTGCTATTACATAGCAGTTCAGCACTGTTTTCTTTGTTTCTAACGTAACATCACTATTTCTTAATACATCGCTTAATTTTTGGAAGGCATCTTTTGCTATTCCAATTTTCGGATTTCGGTGCCATATTTTTAATCATTCGTTCCAACAATTTACATTTACTTCAATTTCAGTACTTTCTTCATTTTGACGAATCCAATTTGCAGATTGAATATTGGGTTGTCTGTTTTGTTAGTGGCCATTAGCTTCGTCTTGAGGTAGTTTAAACTCTACCCCAGTTAGCATCTTCTTTTATATGCTATCGCCTTTAAAAATATATTAATTAATATTTTTTTTAGATATCTTTAGTTTTTGTATATTTATAAGATAACTTAATCAGCATGGAGATTTTTTGTTCCCAGTACTAGTTAGGGATTATGGGATTAGCTATAATATCAGTATCTGTCTATATTTCTCAGATGACGTATTATGTACACTATTTACATTATTCATATACAACATATTATACAACTCTTTGGGTCCTGTCACTGGATCTAATAAACGCCTTTATCCACTGTGCAATGTGTCCTTAAGGACATCTGTATTTAAATTTCTGGGACTTATAAACTTAATGTCTTCATCAAACATTTTTAGCAGTGCTCATATTGCAATTTTTGCTGTTATCATTGTATGTTTTTTATTAGTGCTGATATTGCAAGTTTTGTTGTTATCATTACATGTTTTACCAGAGGTCATATTGCCATTTTCGTTGTTATTATTGCTTTTCTCTGTCACTCCTTATTATTTGCGAGTTCAATACCTGGTTAAGGCAGTTGAGAGGTGAATTAACTGGAGATAGCTGTTAAATGACATCCATTAGACATGGCACGTGGAACCAGAACAGTTTACTCCATCGAGCGAAGTAAAGGGTTCAGTTCGACATTCCAACCACCTGAAGAAGGCCAAGCGTACAACGGCCGAAACGTTGTGATAAATATTGCAACAAAGATGAGGACAATAGTCCGAATAATGTACTATATTAATCAAATATTATGAGGATTTCAAATTAATCTTGTTTAGTACCTTTTTATTTTGTAATCTATTAAAAAATAGTTATAGGTCTTTTTTATATTTTTACTACTAATTCTGATAGCATTCCGATGAAAAGATAGCATTTCTTGTTCCAGTGACTTGAAACAATTCACATTGTTTTTGGCCTATTTCCAGTTTAATTCTGTTACGATCTGTATATAAGCGAAAGAAAATAAAGTCTCTTTACAATTTAAAAATTTAAATTTAAATTTCATTTAAAAAAATTATTACAAAAGCAAATGATCAGACAACTATGTCGAAATTTTTACAAAATGAGAAGTTTTCTTTTTTTAACTAATTTAATCCACCTCTATGTGGGCGCCATTAGTTGCACGAAGCACATCAAGACGGTATTCGATTTCTTGCTATGTTCGCTGTAGCATAGCCTCATCAATAGGGGGGGGGTATTTTCCAACCGTCCCACTCAGTCAAATGTGGCACAAGACCGAATTTAACGCGCGGTTTTCGAGTCCGTAGGCTCGAGCAAAAATCCCTCGTAAAAAACGGGGTTGGGTAGCAGTCTTTTTTTGACGAGACTCTGCCCTTCGGCATAGCCACATTTGGGTTCCTCTCTGGCAGAGAGTTCGACTAGTTTAGCTGGAGACGAATCTCCCCACTAATTGCCTCATCAATCGAGGCAATGAAATCAGTGATCTTTTGCTTTAGATCAGTGATCTCCCGTATCTTTGTTTGATATACGACATCTTTAAAAGAACTCCATAGACAGAATTCCACAGGAGTGATATGTGGTAAACGAGGCGGCCAGGGAATGGGGCCATCCTTTCCAATCCACCGGTCTGGAAATGTTAGGGGTTCATTTCACAGTACCTCTTTCATCAACTGGGTACCTGAAATGCACAAATGCAATGTGATTAAAAACTTTGATAACTACTGACTACATAGAACAAATCTGATTAAGATATCTCATCAATTTCCTTTGTAATATTTGTAATATTTCTTGCCATGTTCGCTGTAGCATAGCCTCATCAATGGTGGCAATGGAATCAGTGATTTTTTGCTTTAGATCTGGGATGCCTCATATCTTTGTTCAATACATGATATTTTTAAAATAACCTCATAGAAAGAAGTCCAGTGCAGTGAAATCTGGGGAATGACATGGCCAGGGATTTGGGCCATCGCTTCGAATCCACCGGTCGGGAAATGTTAGGGGTTCATCAACAGGATACCTGAAATACAAAGATGCAATGTGATTAAAAACTTTGATAACTACTGTGTACATAGAACAAATCTGATTAAGATATCTCATCAATTGCCTTTTTTAAATTGTAAAAAGTCTTTGTGGACATCTTGTATATTTTTAATTTAAGTTTTTAATTTACGTTATTTCATTAGTGATTTAATTGGATCCCTAATATTTCTGAGATGAGGTAGTATGTACACTATTTACATTATTCGTACTGTTATCCTCATCATTGTCGCCCTATTTATTACAACGTTTCAGACTTTCAGTATCTGTGTATATTTCTGAGATGAGTTATTATGTACACTATTTACATTATTCGGACTATTGCCCTCGTCTTTGTCGCCATATTTATTACAACGTTTCGGCCTTTCAGTATCTGTCTATATTTCCGAGATGAGTTATTATGTACACTATTTACATTATTCGGACTATTGCCCTCGTCTTTGTCGCCATATTTATTACAACGTTTTGGCCTTTCAGTATCTGTCTATATTTCTGAGATGGGGTATTATGTACACTATTTACATTCTTTGGACTATTGTTCTTATCTTTGTCGCCATATTTATTACAACGTTTCGGCCGTTGTACTTACCGTCCTTCTTCAGGTGGTTCAAATGTCGAACTGAACCCTCTTACTGGATACAGACAGATACAGAACCAATCTGATTAAGATATTTCATGAATTGCCTTTGTAATATTTTCTTAATTGTAAAGAGACTTTTCGTACACCTTGTACATCCTAAAATTCAAATATATAATATCGGAGGGATAGTATTTGTAAACTGATCCTAGTTGAAGTTGTTAAGAAATCTGACAATGCATGCACTGATTTGCTAAAAGTTAAAGATATTTCTTGAAATATTTCTTGAAATATTTCTTGAAATAATAACAATATTAAAACTCTGGCTAATCTTGAAAAAGACTGGATAACGTCAATGTCGAAAGGTAAGGATCAAGACAACATAAGTGAACATGTAATTCAAATAATTTATAGTTTTAACTCCGATCTTTTATCGACTGAATGTTATAAATCAAAAGAAGAAAGATGAAGATATTAGGCCGAATAATTTATGGAAGAAACCATTTTGAACCATCTTGTCACCATATTAACCAAGCGTCGGGGGGACCTCGAGGCAGTGTAATGGTTAACAAGCTTGTGTTGCTTGTACAATTACGACTGAGTAGTGAGTTCGATCCTCACTGGGTG
This sequence comes from Acanthosepion pharaonis, assembly GCA_903632075.3. NCBI lineage: Eukaryota > Metazoa > Mollusca > Cephalopoda > Sepiida > Sepiidae > Acanthosepion > Acanthosepion pharaonis. Next base: position 242,091 of record CAHIKZ030001304.1, on the reverse strand, counting down.
CCCCATACTTTCGGCCTTAGGCCACATGTAAGCTACGCTTGGAAAATCACTACAAACCAAGCGTTGGCAAACTTTTTTGAAAGCGGGCCAGATTAAATAAATCCATATATAAAACTAACATAACTGTATTTTTTAAACATTTATTTTAAACCATACTTTAGTCATTATTAGGAAATGTTGCCTTCTTTTGGAGGAGGCGGCAAACGTTTTTTGAGATGTGCAACAGCTTGGCAGTATTTTAGAACTTGCATTGAATTAGAACGGGATAAAAAAAGACAACGACCCACAATCCAAATGGCATTCTTAAAGACAGAGAGTTTCCCACATGAAGGGTAATCTACTTTCAATTCTTTTACACGCCAATTAATTTAAGGATTTGTATCAACATATAGATGCGAGCAGACATATTTTTAAAGAGGGAGCGAGCTAAATCTGCAACACAGCTTGCTTGTAGCTTGTCAACATTTACAATTCGGACATTTCGACACTGTGTAATGGTTACGCTAGATCACTTACGACTGAATAGTGAGTTTGATACTCACAGAGTGCGACATAATTTCAGCCTTGTACCAAATCTAAGATACGCTTAGAAAACCATTTGGACACGTTGTCCCTCGTCCTGGGTAAGACGATAAACTACATCCGTGTCCTGAGTAAGACGATAAACTACATCCGACAGCAAGGCCTCTGATCAGGAGGTTTTGAGGAGCATGGAACCACCTCTTAATTGTTGGTGTTCCCAGGTCTACCCTGACCCGGGGTGGTGGCACCTGTGGGGTTCACAATTGTTGGCAAATAGTTAACACTCGAACTGAGGTCAAAGAACTGTGAAAGTGTAAAAATAGGTTTTAATACCAGCAATGAATTTTCTTGAGGAAAAATTATTACCAGTAGTACATTTTTGAAGGAAAAAAATATTACTATTTTTGTAAATAATTATTACCACCAATACATTTTAGAAGAAAAGATATATTACCAGCAATGCCTTTTTGAAGAAAAAAAATATTAGCAGCAATACAGTTTTCGAAAAATATTACCAGCAATAAAATCTTGTCAGCATTAAAACCCAATGAGGTTGATATGCAGTAAAACAAAACAAATCAAACCAAACTTGTCTCGCTAAATCAGTTACGACTGAGTCGAAAGTTCGATCCTCACTGGGTACCCCATATTTTCGGCTTTGTGCCAAATCTATGTTAAGCTTAGAAATCATTGGGGCACCTCGAGGTAGTGTAATAATTATCGCTAGATTAATTACAACTGAATTGTAAGTTCGATCCTCACTCAGTGCTCCGTAGTTACGGCCTTGTGCCACATTTAAGCTATATTTATTAAATCACGATGAACCTTTACAGTCAAATTTTATTTCAGGAAAAAGAATTCTTATTCTCATCGATTCTTAACACTAAAAGAACCATTTTACAGTTTGTATTTATTTGTGACTGGCCTAGAAGCCGCCCTTCAGGCAGACTTCAGGCTAACTCTGGCACAGAACTTTTGGGCCTTCGGCTTTTTGCATTCAGCCTCCTATGTACGTAAAAGTTATAAGAATTTAGAAATAATAAAATTATTTTATTTTTATTCGATACCTTAATTCGTCATAATCTTTCTTTGTTTACGCAACCGACCTTCATTTATTTTGCGCTCAATTTTTATTTTTAAAAAATCACCATTCTTTATGATCCCTATACATAAACTCGTTCATAAAAGAGCCATTCATTCAATACAATATACTTAATTACCACAAGAACTTGTCCATCACCTCACAATCCTACATGTACCACAATACCACATATTCACAAGGGGCCTACAAAACACTCCATGTTATAAAAATTTATAATGACTCAGTTTTTAATATTTTTCTCTTCTTTCCCACAAAAATAAATATTCGAACTAAAACAAAACAGATGTTAGTCAGACCCGTGCACCCGTCAAAATAATGAGAGTGTCCACTTTATTCTGCCATTCAACAGAATCAAGCAGCACACTCACTAATGGAGTGAGGAAAGAAAAATTAAACAGTGGAGACGGAAAAAACAAAGTCTGACCCAGATGAAAAAAGGGGACAAAAACAAAATGGGGAGGTTGGGAATCTCAACATGGCTCAACAAAAGAGAGTGCCTGGAACAACACTTATTCACATTAACAAAGAAAACATAAAACAGTCTAACTTAACGAGGGGAGGGTTCACAGGAAACCGCCCTATTTTGCTCAAGGGGACTCAAAAGAGAAAATCAAGACTAGCTCCGTTCACACGAACCAGGCTCGTCATAGATACCCACCTTTCGCTGAAATCTGTCGATATCAGACCTTTTCTGGCTGTAATGCTAGGGAAGAGGTCTCTAACACCCTCTTTCAGAATCGAATTTTCCGTCTACGCACGGCATAGCAACACCAACTTTGAAGCGTGCCGATGGCACAAGTGCGGCATTCCCAGTCCCTCATGACATGGACGTTGGGTAACAGTCACTCTACAGACCAGATGCTTGCGACCACACCACAAGAGAGAGACCAAGCAGTTGGGTACATATCCGGCGGTCTGCAGGATTGGCGTCAGGTAATGATGGTCGAACCTATCGAATACCTCGGACATTATCGAAATTGATCAGCGTGGCTTGCTCACCGTCTTCTACATCCTCTATGGTCGTGAGGACCAGATGCAGGTTACTTTGAATTGTTCATCCCCTCACAGCACAAGTCTGCCCTCGTTTCAACAAGCTCGCGACAACTGACTGCAAAGGCTCCGTCAAGATCCTGGCCAAAATATTTAACTCTGTGTTTAGCACAGTTATGGGCCTATAATCATCTAATTCCCACCCAACACACTTTTTAAACAGCGTGACCACCTCCCTGGAGATCCGATCGGGGATAGAACCCTGCCGGGACCAGTTGTTGAACACCACTATCAAAATCGGAACAAAGATGTGCGACAGCCTCAAGTACAATTCATAGTGCAGACCATCAAGTCCTGGAGAGTTGCCAATGCCGACCCACTTCAATGCCAAGTGAACGTCGCCCTCGGTGAATTCACCCTCGCAATTAACCGCTTCATTCGACGAAAGTCGAGTAAAGACAGGTAAATAGCTGCGAAACTTGTTACCACTGAGACCAGGCTCCTTGATAAACCGGCTCTTGAAATGCCGCTGAAACACATGCACTTGGTCGACCTCAGAGTATGCCCCTCCGAGGTATTGACCTCGCTAACGTATCTATCGGAACATCGACGGATCTCTTCCTTGTGCAGTTCTGCGCCCATATTCAGAGCTTCATGAGACATCTTGTTTAACCTATATTTAATTACCTGTCACTGGTAGAGCTTGCTAGATTCACGCTCCAGAGCCTGTCTACCTAGTACTATCTCTTGGGAATCCCCTTATCCATCGCCTGGGTCAGACTACCCTTTAGTTTATTTACCTTATTAGCCTTAAGGTGAGTCGTTGGCTATATTCGGTGGTGAAAGACCTAATCATATCCTTAAGCCTCTCCCACCACTTATTCCCAATAACCGCCCCACTAATTCCCGCTACACTAATCTAATTAACTTTCGCCGGAGGTCCCGCCAAAGTAAAGGCAGATTGAACTTCCAGTGCCCATTCTAAGCCTAGCGCCAAACACCATCTATGGATCGAATAGTGTAACCTGTGGAACGTGGGACAATCTTACAAATCTCGACCCTTCTAATCAACATTCTATCCAGGTAGCTGGCTACCCAGAGAGACGGCCACTTAAAAGCCCACGTCCACATCTCCCGCCTCGTTATCTATCAGTCAGCTCATACTTGCTGATTAAATCAAAGTTACGATCGCCCGATGACCTCCTGCTAGTTCCCCGCCCCTTGTCTATCTTGGGGTCCAGGATGTCGTTCCGGTCCCCCATTAAGACAAAGCATGACGAATTAAACAGGAATTGTCCCAAATGAAGTCGACACGTCCCCCCTGGTCGTTGCGTACATAAACCGCAACGATCCAAAACGTACAACTGCTCACGGCAATATCGGCAACGATGAGCTGGCCTCACGCGTCGACATGGACAAGGTCCACCCCAGGGAACGTTTAACTAACAAGGAAACATCTCTGACCAGCTGGTACCCGTATGCTGAATAAACAACAAAGTCGCTAGACAGCACGCGAGCATCAACGTCGCAAACAAAATGAATCTCCTGGATCGCGGCTACATCTACGCCGATGGACAAGAGATCACGAAGAAGACGAGCTGCCTTACCCCGATCTGTCAAGTCTCTCACATTCAAGATGGCTAACTTAATATACATCTTTTAAGCTTGAGTCCCCTAAAGACAGACTGGACAAAAATATGCGGAGGGGGAGGGGACCCCGACGGATTGTCCCAGATCCCCGGTGTCGATATCGGACGTAATTCGTTTATCCGAGAAAATACCACCGATGTCTGTGCGGAAAGTTCACTGAAGAGCTCTATATAATGACGTTGGAGTAAAACCGGGACCCTCCCAGAACAAAATTGCACAAGTTTCTTGAGATTCGTAGTAGACTCTATCTGAGTTATCCAGAGCTTTGGGAACGTTTTTTTTGACCCCAGCGAGATGGTTCCAAACTTTGGGGTCAACCCGGTGTTCCTAATAAGAGTAATTACACCTGTGACATCACAGTCCAGGATGTCCTTCTTGTTGTGGCAGCTTTGTCCATTGTTGCTGCTAATTGCTGCTTAACCTGCTTTTGAGTCGGCTTAGCAGCCTCCCTTTTTGAGACATCCTGCTGGAGAGACAGAGCTGTTGCCCTTGATCCTCTCCTCTACACCCCAGTCCATTCACCTGGACCGCTGGGGACCTTCTTTGCTGCTTCCAACCTGTGCTGCTCTGGTGTTGTGGTGCCGGTTTTCTGGCGAGACACAACTTTTTTCTGGCAGCACCACAAGCCCAGCAGTAGGAGAGGCGAACCTTTATCGACGACAAAGATGTTTTGGCCGCCACAGGTGATCACGTTGGGTATCTCATTAAACCTGGTTCGGATCAATGTCATCAGGATTTCAAAATCACTGGTGGAAATGCCGAATGAATTCTTGATGGAGGACTCCCATTTCACGGGACCCGTAATCCGAGAAGAAGGACCCCAAAGAGAATCATTCGTGATGTACATGTGCACTTCATGCAGAGTAATCTGGGCCCGTTTCAGCTACCCATGTACTCTATTTGCAGTCTTAGCCAATGCCTTTGCTGCTTCCTTGGTATTCAGCAGGATATCCCACATGGCGTTAAATCTTCGGGTCAACACTTTGGCACCCAGTGTTTAAGGCTTTTAGGCTCTCTTCCATTGCCTTCCTGCTGACAGCCAAAGATTTTCTCGATTTGACGTCGACTCGCAGCAGGGAGATTGTCTTTGCTGTCACTGCCTCCATAGCGGGGCATTCCTTGAAAAATAAGAATGAGCTTAACAGTGACATGTGGTTGTGAACACCAGAACATGGAGATTCAAGGATAGAAAACTCAATAAAACAAATATATTATTTAATTTCAAATGCTTTTATTTGCTTTTAGTTGTTTTTATGAATATGGACAATATTTTCTGAAAGCAAAAATTTTTTCGATGAAAAATGAATTTTTAATACAATTATTTGTTATTTCTTAATTATAACAGATTTTTACATTTAAGTTTTTAAAGTTTTTTTTGAGATAGATCTTTTTTTAGCGTGTTGTAAATTGTATCATTTTGACTAATCAGAAGATCCGCAGTAATTAAGAAATGTAATTTTGTGTTTATAATCAGGCTGTAATGATAAACTACGGAAGACCAACCAGAATACAAGTTGCGTTATTTGAGTTAAGCATTGTTCTCCGCTGTTAAGGTCTTTACTTTTGCGAAACACGTGTGGAGAAGTTAATTTGATTTTTCAATTTCAACTGAGAAGGGTACCTACAAGTATCAGTATCATCTTATGAAATTTACATGATCTTATTTTTATATGAATCTCAGTTATGATATTTTTCCATAAATGAAATAGCAAAATTGATAATAAAATGAATGGAAATACAAATAACACAGTAAAATGTAATAAATGTACATAAAATTATAGTATTTTATGTACACTTCTGATAATATTTCATAAGAAAGGTACCTATAAAATAATTAGATACATTTCTTATGAAATATGAAATTTAATCTCACTCTTAACAGTGTTATTTTAATTTCTTTATAATATATTTTCCATAAAGCATCATAAACGTAAAGGTGAAAGCTAAGTACAAAAAAAAATTAGATCGCTGAAAGTTTTCCTTAAAAATAACGAGGTAAATAATTTGTTCACTTAAATGTAAATTATTTCACTTTTCTCCTTCTGTAGAATAAATTAGCCTCACGGAATCCGTCAATATGTCATTCATCACTTGTCAAATGACGTGAAAGTTTATGACCTGCTTTGTTTTATTTTCAAATTACATCATTTCGGCGCAGAAGCTAAGTTAAGCTTGGTTCAAAATATTTGCGTCTTTTTCATCATGCTATTTGTTTTTTTAGCGATCTCGTGGAGGTATTATATATATATATATATATATATATATATATATATATATATATATATATATATATAGTGGTACTCGCTTGGAAAAACCTGGGATATTTCGTCTTGTAGTAGAACAAACCAGTACCCAAGGAAAAATGAGAAATAAAAAAAGAAAAAAACCAAGAACATGAAATTGAGGCGAAAACATTCGTCCAGAATTCAAAAGTCCAAAGAAAAAAACCTCCAAAACGAGTAAAAGTAACTACGTAATGTGCTCAATACAAAGTAGAGCAAACCTAATATAAACCTAAAGACACCTAAACGGATCGTCAGGGGTAAAACTGAGTATATATATATATATATATATATATATATATATATATATATATATATATATATATATATATTTCGTGCATTTATATTTAAAAATAAATTTTACATATATATTCCTGATAGCTAAATTTATTGCAATCTATGTTTACATTTCGACGTCTAAAAATTTATCTTCTTGTTATAGACACTTGGTAAGACAACAGAAGTGTTGAAACAAAATGGCTATTTTTGTAGTGATTTTATAAAATATTTATGTCATAATTTTTATATAAATAATTATATATATATATATATATGTTTGTTTTATACTGTAATAATATTTAAATTTCATTTATTACTTATGTCCAGTTGATTAGAAATATATTTTTATATTATACATATGATTAAAGAAGAGAAAAATGTTTTAAATAATGAACTAAAAATGTTGTAAATTATACGATTTGAAATATACATACATACATACATATATATATATATATATATATATATATATATATATATATATATATATATATATATATATATATATATATTTCAATTTGTATAATTTTCCCTTTTTTAGTCTCTTATTTTTTAAAGATTTATATATATATATAGTTTCTACAATCTACATTCAACATATATTTCACTTGATAAGACACCAGAGGTGTTGAAACAAAATGGCTATTTTTGTAGTGATTTTATAACATATTTATGTTATAATTTTCGATTATATATATTATATATATATATATATATATATATATATATATATATGCATATTATGTTTTGTAGAGAATGCGTGTATTTATGCATGTAAGTGCAGGTGTTTATGTGAATGAGTTTCGTTAAACATTGCGTGACTTAATGATAATAAAAAAACTATTTCGTCTCCTTCCTCCTAATCCGCAGACTCCCGTGCAGATCCACTCATCCTAGGCCCCACAGCACCGCATTCAACGGCTAGCCTCTCTTTCGTTCTGCTTAAGCCCTTTAAAATAAGAGGGATGACGAAAGGAAAAATACGTTGTTTATCACTTAATGATAACTCATTTTGACCCACCCTCGACTGTCGCAGCCTCAAGGAAAAATAAAAATAAAATAAAACCTAAAATAAAAATAACTAAATAAAATATAATAAAGGAATGATTCTAGGAAAATAATCTCGAGAATTCTTTGAGGGATTTGTGAGGGTGGAGGTTTTGAGGGAGGTGGGGTTGGTGAGGGTAGTAACGAAGATCTTAGATTTTAGGTTTGTTGTTGCAGTGGTTGCTGCGTGAAGCAGGGCAGTGGGTGGTGAAGATATTTTTTTTCTCTCTTTCCCTCTTTTCCTACAAATAAAATGAATTAGCGTTTCATTTACTTTCATTTCCTTCTTCAACGATTTTCTTTTTAAACTCTTAATTTTGTTTGGTTTCTCCCGCCAATAACATACAGGAACTGTTGATCGTATCTTTTTTTTTTTTTTTTCAGGAACTCTACATTTTTGTGGTTCGCGCACCACCAGAAACAAACAAACGCACTCCAGCACACACACACACACACACACACACACACACACACACACACACACACACACACACACACACATATATAAGCGTGTGTGTGTTTGTATGTCGTAGTGCGTACGCGTATGTGTGTATTACATAATCAGTCACACGCACATATATTGATCTATACACTTAGGTATACATGATGAATTTTATAGTAAATGGGAATAACTGGTTTTCTGGACACGAAAAATGCCTAAATGTTCACTAAACTTTTTGACCATCCTAAGATTAACTGGTATATTGACTAACTCACCCTCACATTCGAGGAATATCCTAATTACATCTACTACATATATATACATATATATATATATATATATATATATATATATATATATATATATATATATATATATATAAATGTGTGTGTGTGAGTGTGTGTGTGTAAGTATATATATATATATATATATATATATATATATATATATAATTTAAATAAAAATTTAAGGTTCCATGTAATAAATTATTTCACCACATCCCTTTTAAAAGTACTGCGGATCATCAGACTTTACTGAAAAAATGAAAAGAAAATTTACACATTTTTAACGGGCCGTATTAAACATATGTAAATTAGGTTTACCCATACGGATTACCTAGTTTTTCATAAACTATATATATATATATATATATATATATATATAGATATAAAAGAGGAAAAACTATTTTTAGCCGAGGAGTTTCGTCCTCTGATGGACTTCATCCTGTCAATGACATTACCTTGATAAAATCCCTTAGAAGATGAATTGCATTAGCTATAGTTTTTCATCTCGTCTTTTTATTCATTTTGTTCATTTACATATACACCCCTACTACAAAAGTTTACATACACGCAAACACATACATATATATATATATATATATATATATATATATATATATATATATATATATATAGCAGCATGGCCTGGCGTTGCCCGTGCTTGATTCAAAAATTGTACGACTCATACAGCAATCGTTATCACTTGACTTAAAATATTTTTGCCCTTCCTTGCCTTTAAAGGAGTGCCCTTTGCCGTGATGATGTTGTTACATGCCTTACTTCTTGGCTATCTCACACTGCGAAATTTTTCTAAGCTCTATACTAAACATTAAATCTGTTACGAAAAAAGAACTAAACAAAATGAACACAAATCGATCAGCTTTAAAAAAGGACTCGTAACTGGAAAAACCGAATGAAAAAAGAATGTTAACAAAAAATACTTTTTCACACCCAACCCAGTTCTGCGGAATCAGAATCAACGTTGAGTTTAAGCAAGCGAATGAACTAATTGGAGTAAAGTGCCATGCAGATTTAAATTTTTCCCACTTGTGACGAATGCAGCTATCGATTTTTTTGGCATGCTAGTTAACATTCGTGTCAGTCAGCTGTTGGCTCTCACGCTGGCCAATAGAATCTTCCTGCCTATTCGTGGCAGCCAGCTATAGGCTCTCACTCTTGCCAGTAGAAAATGGCCGCAAACTACATGAAAACTGCCGTAGAAGCATGAAAAAATCGATTATTTCCACTATCGATGGGAGTTGGGAAATGCAAAGTCGGTCTTGGCCTTCCCGCTAACTTGGAGCATGTGCATGTAAATTTTAGTGCGAATCCGTCGAAAATTGCGGCCGTGCATTTGTTACAAACACACACACACACATCCTGCCTTTTATAGATAGAAATGAGTGCCATGCAAAAATTTACACCATATTGCACAAATGTTTTGTAGTTATTTCTAATACAGTTACATTAATTAAACTTTTAATACTCGTAGAACATATATTTACTTATTCAGTAAAACAATCTCACGAAGTACCCCAAAAAGTACCCACGAAGAAAAACCGATATTTTTACAACAGCTTCTTTTTTATAAAAATGTTCAAATTTTACTAGAATGTTCTAAATTAGGATGAAGTTGTTTTTTCGAAGATTCCAGATTAATTTTATGATTACTTTTAGCAATGATTAAAAGTCTTGCGTCATTCTTTTTCTGTCAACCATCCTTTAAACATTGACAAAATGGGGAAAAGCCAAATATTTTATCAAGATCTCCGTAAACTTATTGCTGACCTTCATACAAATAGACTTGGTTAGAGATATCTAGTCAGTTCAATGCTCCATTGAGTTCAATTGGTACAATAGTTCGTCACTGGAAGACGTGTCATTCCATTCGTCCCCCCAAAAAGCTCTGCTTATCCTAGAAAGGTGACGGAACGTACGGCAAAAAATATTGGCGCGAAAATTTGGCAATGAGCCACGAGCAACGATTAAAGAACTTCAAGGAGGACTAGAAGTAAGTGGAGTAAAAGTGAGTACGGATACAGTTAATCGTTCACTTCGTGCATATGACATTTTTTCGAGGACTCCAAGGAAAAAAAAAACACTTTTGAGCGAAAATACGTTCTTGCTAGACTGGATTTTGGAAACGAGCATTGTATCAACCCTGCAGCATTCTGGGAAAATGTACTTTGGCGGGACGAAATGAAAATTGAACTTTTTAGCAGAAATGCTGTGGCAAAGGTCTGGAGAAAGAAGGGTACTGAATATTCGTCGAAGAATACTATCGCAACAGTAAAATTTGGAATCGGATCAATCATGATCTGGGGTTGATTTAGTGCCAAAGATGTAGGGAACATTGAAATAATAGAAGGCAGGATGAATGGAACATATAGGGATATTTTGGAGAGAAATTTACATCAATGTGCACATTCATTGGGCTTGAAACCAGGTTGGGTCTTTCAACAAATATCCTAAACATATAGAAAAGCTTGCATGGTTAAGTTCAAATAGAATAGACATTCTAAAATGACCAAGTCAACCTCTAGATCTCAATCCAATTGAAAATTTATGGAGAAACCTGAAACTGAGAATTCAAAGAAGGAACCCACAAAACCTGCATGCAATAAAGAAATTTTGTCTTGAAGAATGGAAAAATATTAACCAAGAAACATCCAAGAAATTCGTAGGGGAGAAACTCTAAATACCTACATGCTGTAATTAGCAATAATGGTTACACCACGAAATATTAATAGATTGTTTATTAAATGTATTGTAAACTTTTGTGTTATTAAATATTAGTTTTTCTTCATGGGATATTTTAATTGATTGTTTTAAATCTGATTGATTGACTAAAGGTTTAAATATATGTATTATTAGCAGTAAAAGTTTCATTAATCCGTGTTAGAAATACATAAAGAAACGTTTTTTATAATATGTTGTAAATTTTGCGTGGCACTGTAGATGAATAAAGACAAAAGTATAACTTATCCGATGCGTTTCGTCGTCTTTGAAACTTTATCAGAGTAATTCTAACGATTTTATTTTGTGATATTCATACAAGAGCAAAAATCTTATTATTTTATCAAGATTTTTGGTATAGGGGTACTCATAAATTTTCATCAAATCAGTGGAAAAGTTAGGCAAGATCTTGGATGTCAGTCAGTTCAATGTAGTAAGAAACGAAAGTGAATACGATTATATATATATATATATATATATATATATATATATATATATATATATATATATATACACACACACACACACACACACACACAGACAGACACACATAAAAAACAATATATATATATCATTCTCAGACAGTACTGCTTCGCAATATCAAAGATCCTCACTGCAACAGAATGCCTCAAGTCCGGATCGAAACTCAAACGATATGGTGTCAGTCAGAGTTCCTACTACTGAGTCATCTTCACACGGGAGCCAAATCTAGCGTATTGTTTTACAAACGTAAACAAACGCCAAGCAGCCAAAGTGCTCCATTCATGTTACTGAAGAGCTTCACAGTTACGCAGGTGACTATTGTTTCACTCCGTCACCTTTTTTTACTTTATGTGTATTTTTTCTTTTCAAACAAATGGAAAAAAAGGAAGTAACGTTTCACATACGGCTTGTCTACAAGCAGGATTCTTCATTATCATTTTCTATTATCACCCTTCGAAGTGCAGTTGAAATGCACTGAAACGAAGTTGCATCTTTGTAGTGATTTAAATTATTTCGTCTTTGGATAGATTTGTGCGTTATGTTATGTGCTTTCTATAACATTATGCACTTAACCGTTATTTATGTTTTTTGTATTTTTGTGGTTATGTATCGTATATATATATATATATATATATATATATATATATATATATATATATATATATATCAAAAACAATTCAGTATACTTTTTAATATGTATATAGAAAAAGTTGCAAATTAAAAAAATAATAATGTTTATTTATGAAAGTTTTTATTTATATATATATTTCATATTGACCTCAATCTTTCTTGTTTTTAAAATAATGAGCAGATTGTTTCAATCTTTTATATCAAATATATATATAAATAAATAAATACTTTCGTAAAAAGCATTTTTTTAAATTTTTAACTTGTATATATATATATATATATATATATATATATATATATATATATATCATTGCAAATGTTTTTGGCAGATTTTCTTTGTTAATATAAAATGACCGCAACTTGACACTGATTTGGTGCTGCTTTCTGTCGTGTTCCAAATTGAAAGCTTTCATCTTTATGTTGCGAATCATACTTTGTTCATTTCTGGCGTTTTTTTTAACAGGTGAATGCCTTAAATATGGAGCATGAAAAATTTCGGAAGGATGTAAGCGTCGGAACTGCGACTAATTCAGAAGATTTATTTGGATCGTTCTCCGATTCTTCGGATGGTCAAAAAGGGGTCTGGCAGATTTTTTCGGGGTGATTTTAACCAAAACGGTCAACTACGCCACGGAGAGACATTCCGATACCGATGAAGACGTTCTCCACTGCCTTAACCGGGTATTGAACTCGCATTCTCAAATCCAGTGACTCCTGTCACTGGATATAACTAATGCCTTTATCCACTGTGCCATGTGTCGTCAAGGACAGTGGAGAACTTTCAGAGGGGAATTAACAGGAGGTAGCTAATAACTGAAATCCATTAAACATGGCACGTGGAACTAGAACAGTCGACCCCAATGAGCGAAATAAAGGGTTCAGTTCGACATTCCAACCACCTGAAGAAGGCCGGAGCGTACAACGTCCAAGACGTTGTAATAAATATGGCGACCGAGATGAGGACAATAGTCCGAATAATGTAAATAATATGTACTTTTCTATTTTGGAATATTTTATGAGACTTTTGTCTCGCATTGAATATGAAATAATTAGTGTATTGGAAAAGCTTAAAAGTAATTTCAACGTATTTCTCCTCTTCATATAAATATTGACAGCTGCAAATTCTGGGCAATAGAATCCGATGTTTATTCCGGATTATATTTTGTTATGTTGGCGAGAATTGAATTTCCTAAAATTGTTCTGAGATATAGGCATATACACATACAGGGTGTGATCTGGAAATTGTCGCCATTTTGTATTTTCCATTTCGCGCATGCGCGTTGTTTGTTTTTGATTTTGTCGATTTCACAGTATAGTAGAGTCATTTGATCAACCACCTGTCAGAAAAAAAGTACCATGACGCAATTCACTCCGCCAGAAATCTGAAAACGACATGCTATACTTCTTGGCATTCACACCGGAAGTTACAATACGAACATTTCAAAGTGTTTGAGTGTTAATCTTAGGACAGTGCAGAGAATTCGGAAAGAGTTGGATGAGTCTAATAATGATTACGAAGGTGTTTGGAGTGACCAATAGTAATGGCGACATTATGCCTCTATTCATCTTCTCACAGAGTCTCAAATTCAACACAGAGGCCTACATCAAGTGCCTTGATGGTAGTGCTATCCTGCGTACAGAAGGTGTTTGTTAGAAGACCCTATGTCTAGCAACAGGACTCTGCACCATGCCACACAAACAGGAGAACCTAGTTATGGCATTCAAACAATTTCTGCAGCCACATCATCTTTTATTCTCTCGCCACATAACTCTCCAGATTTAACCCAACACCTTGATTATTATGTGTGGAGCGCACTTGAGTGAGCGACCAACGAAACTCGTTCTAACACCAAAGATGAACTGAAGGCAAGGATTATAGCAACATTCAAAAACTTAAACAAAGAGATTGCTCAGAAGAGTTACAAGAGATTCCGAAGTCGTTTGGAGGTTGCGATTAAAGGAAATGGCGATTTCATTGAATAAATTTATTTAATATTTCAAGGTATTTTTGTGTAATTTTGTTAAATACATATGTTAAAATGTGATGTCCGTGTTATTTTTATTTCAGTGAAGTTTAGGTGACAATTTATCCATCGCATCTAATATAACTACGCTTTAGAGATGACTCAAAATCGATTGACGAGGTACTAAACAACAACAACAAAAATGTAAGAACTACGAGGTAACCTTAGCATCTTTTAGGAAAGACATTGTGAGAGCAAACCCGCTGCATTCGGATAAAAAATGAATTCACTAAATATGCAAAATTAGAAAGAGATGTAAAAAAAACATATATTTTCTAACCTTACTTATTCATCCTATATAATGTGTCGATTGTAAGAAAATTAGAAGTCCTACCAGGATTTATTATCGACGGCCACAAACTTAACAACGTAAGATATGAAGATGACACAGTGTTGATAACAGACACTGAAAGGAAACTACACGAAATCCTACAGAAAATAAAAAGAAAAGCGAGAAGAAAGGACTAAACATCAATTTTTAAAAAAATGTATGGTTGTTAGCAAAAAGAACAGGCCATCGTGCAAATTACAAATTGGAGATAACAAAATCAAATAAATTTAACAATTTAAATATCTGAGAAGTGAACGGAGAACAGAAATGGCGACACCGAAATTCGAAGTTGTATTGAGATATCGAAAGATGCCTTCCAAAATCTAAGCAGAGTATTATGAAAGAGAAAATTTCGTTAGAAACAATGAAAAGAGTACTGAATTTTTACGAAATGTCAGTCATCTTATATGTCTGTGAGTGCTGGACAATCTCCTCACAAAAAAAGAAGAAACTCCAAGCAACAGAAATGTGGTTCTACAGAAGGATGCTCAGAATACCATGGACTGATGACTACTTGCAACGTGGAAGTTTTAGGGAAAATTGGAACAAAAAGGACACTTATAATTAACACCAGAAAGAGATAGTTGAGCACATAATGAAAAAAGAGGGCTTGGAAAATTTAACATGCAGAGGGCATATTGAAGTCAAAAACAACAAAGGAACCTAACTACCGAAATGAGTAAATGGTTGGCAGAACAGGGTTTAGGAGAGATAAGAAAAAGACAAAATTTATCAAGAGCTACAAAGGATAGGAAATTGTGAAGGGCCATGATCACCAACGTCCTGAAGGGACATGGCACATAGAAGAAGAATGAGTTTGAGGAAATGGATGGCAGAACAGGGTTTAGGAGAGATAACATAAAATTTATCAAGAGCTACAAAAGAGTGGGAATTGTGAAGAGCCATGATCGACAACGCCCTGAAGAGACATGGCACATAGAAGAAGAAGAAGAAGAAGAAGAAGAAGAAGAAGAAGAAGAAGAAGAAGAAGAAGAAGAAGAAAGGAACGAAAAAAAAGAAAGAAGAAGAAATAGAAAGAAAGAAAAAAAGAAAGAAAGAAGATAAGGAAAGGGAGGAAAGAAAGATGAAAAAGAAAGAAAGAAAGAAAGAAAGAAAGAAGAAAAGAAGAAAAAGTAAAGAAAGAAGCAAAAGAAAGGAATTAAGTTAAGGACAAAACTGTTTGTTCGAGAATCCGAATTGAAGCAATCAATACTCAGAGAATCTGGCTAACAATTTTTAAGCTCTTCCGTTGCTCTTAAACTATTTATACGTCTTCCCGAAACTTAAATTGTCTGCTGATAACGTATATATACGTTTTCAAGACACCGTGAAATTACGGTCCCTAGAATTTGTATTATATATAAGCGCTTAATGGAATTTCCAAATTAACGTAAATATATAGTAACATACAACACGACCTGCTTTGTGATGCATTTTTATTATATTGTGTATTGGGATAGTTGTTTAACTAAGTTTGTAACTTATAACTTATATTGTCAAGATTGTGCGTATAGCTAATAAATCCTAGTAGAATCTCTGGCTTCCTTAGGATAGCCACGCTGTAGAGATTGAATAAATCCGGTGAGAAGATGCATCCTTGTCTTAAGCCCTATTCTATTTTTATGTATCTTCTTAGTTCAATGTCTACCAACGTGCAGAAAGAATTTTAATTTACTGATATCTTTTAGATTTTCCGGCTTGACCTTGACCTTCAATGTTTCTCTCCTCTGTCGGTGGCTTTCTTGTGTCGCCAAAATGTTCCCTCTCTTTATATGGATATCTATTTTTCCTTTCACCGGGTTTTCTTTTATTTTTATTGCCTACTTTACTTCCTGAGGACAAACTTTGATTTGCTTTTTGAAATCGCTTTTCCTAATCCATTCAAACTGAAATAGTTTTATCATCAGAAAGCGTAACCGAAAAAAGGACAGATACTACACATTAATCGTAAGTAGAACAAATTGCTGAGGCCATTTTCTTCAACATAACGAACCATGCATTTATAAAAATAACTTCAATCGAAGGCATATCACAATAAATTATTAAATATTTAATAATACATATTTAATGTTATATATTACGAATTTAATAAAACATATTAAATATTACATATTTAATATTACATAATTACATATTTAATATTAAATATTTAATATTACATATTTAATATTACATAATGAATATTACTTATTTTTTTAATATATATTACATATTTAATATTATTTATTTAATAGTGCATATTAATCATATTAAAATTACATAATTAATTGGGCATATTTCATATATAATAGTGCATATTAGATATTTAATATTATATATCTAATATTGTATATTACATAATTAATATTATATATTACACATTTAATATTACATATTTAATATTGTATTTAATAAAATATATTACACATTTAATATTACATATTTAATATTGCATATTACTTAATAGTTATATTACATGTATGTATTTTACTCATTTAATAGTGCATATTTCCATATTAAACTATATTTAATATTTATATAATGCATATTTAATATTACATATTTAATAGTGCATATTACATATTTAATATTATATTTAATATGCATATACATATATAATAGTGCATAATATATATTTAATATTACATATTTAATATTGCATGTTACAATTTAATATTGTATATTGTATATTTAATATTCCATAATTGCATATTTAATATTACATATTTAACATTACTTATTTAATATTGCATATTACATATTTAATTGTGCATATTAAGTATTTAATATTATATATTTAATATTGCATATTACATATTAAATATTACATATTTAATATCATATATTACATATTTAATATTACATATTACATTTTTGTTACACGTTGCCTTCGCCTTAACTATTGCGTTCTACAGCAGTGGATTTAGCTTTCAAAAATATAAGGATTACTTTTGAAACAATGCGTATGCATTTTTTCTCTATTTACTTATTCATACCCCTAATGGTGACTCATGAGAAAACGTGGGTACAATAATAATAATTTAGTCTTTTTTTTATATATCAATAACAATCACATTTACGAAATGTTATTCGCTTACTAGAAAAAAAAAGATGAATACATTTAAGACATTGACTTGTCTTTTCTTTTTAATGAGGCATATTTTCAGGAAAAACTGCTGCCGAACGATTCTGAATTTAAAGTATAGATCAATCACGTAATGTTTTCCTTGGTTCAGCTGCCGGAAAATAAGTGTTGTATTTACTAAGGGTTGCGTTTGTATTTATTATCCTGAGATTTTTTGTGCGTGTATGACGTTAAAAAACCCCCAAAAACAATGCATTTAGAGGATACTGAATCCTGAATGACGTTGTTAATTTCTTTAGGAGTCAGCGTCTGTTCATTAAGGTTTTTTTTTCTTCTCATATTTAACTTTCTTTGTTCGACTGTAAGAGTCACTGAAAACAATAATAGCAACAGAAAAGGGGGAAATTAAAAATGAAATGTTCGGAAAATAACGAGTTATGGATCATATTTTTACAAAGGTTTTGGTCATTAAGCTTTGAACTTTTTTCAGCAATTCCCACCACCTAGTAATTTGGAGTAACGAAAGATATTCTTGTTTTGGTGTCATTTGGTTAATTGGTTCAAAGATGGCGGAAAATGAAAGAATGATGTTTTGGTTTTTTTTTGTTTTTTTTATCGAATGGAATCGGTAAATAAAACTGTAAGTCAGTAAGAACAGAATGAAAAAATTCTCAGTCTTTTGATTTCCCATTTCAAGCCAAATTTGTCACGTTGCGTATAATTTTATATTTCCTTTTATTCAAAATTTCTCACATGCTTAACGTATAAAAATCAACCCATATACAATGTTTGTGATGTTGATAATGAAATCTGCTCTGAAAGTTTTTGATAAAATAGTTGACGGAATTAACCTTTGTGGTTATGCAAATTAATCAAATGAATGATTTAAAATGACGCCGTTGAAGGTGTATCACCATAATTCGATGTTTATTTGCGTTCGATTAATCTGTTTGAATATCAAGCCTATCCCGGATCATGTCTCACTGGCGGGGAAAAAGATTCCAGTCTGATTACGTGTGTGTGGGTATGATGGGTTGTACATATGTACGTCCGTTGGTGTATGTGTGTCTGTACGCATTTGCGTTTGTGCGTAAGAAGTTTGTACGTGCAGGAGTACCCACCCCGTATGAAACTGAATACACTATTGTAATCCATTTTATTACTCTTTTGAAAAATCATAAAAAACTTTTTACTCATAACACATAATATATATATATATATATATATATATATATATATATATATATATATATGTGTGTGTGTGTGTGTGTAATGTGTAGTGTAATTTTATCCCTAACATTTTTTTAGATTTTATCATAGGTTGTTTCATACTGAAACAATGACGATTGCGTCCAGAATGAAAACAGCCTGTCGCCTCTGAGTGTTGACCTCAATTTGGATCACTTTTATATTTACACATGCTCTATCTCTGATATTGAGCACTTTTTATCCCATAAATATAGCACACCTTAAAACTATATTTCTTCATATATATATATATATATATATATATATATATATATATATATATATATATATATATATATATGTGTGTGTGTGTGTGTTTGTGTGTGTGTGTGTGTGTGCGTGTGCAATGTGTGTGTGTGTGTGCGTGTATACAGGATTAATGTGAGTAAAAGTTCGTCATCTGATTGATTTATATTTATATTTACATACGCTTTATCTCTGATATTGAGCAATTAAAACTATATTTCTTCATATATTTTGAATCGATCTCTCTCTCCCACTCTTATAGGGGATATCAGATATCCTTCCTATATTTTCTGATGATATCATAATTTGACTTTGATTTTTATAAACTAATTTGATCATTTACTTTTTCCTTTTCATACATTTAATATATATATATATATATATATATATATATATATATATATATATTAGCAGACTCATATACATTTTATATATATATATATATATATATATATATATATATATATATATATATTTATATAAATATATATATATATATATATATAGAGTATTTGTGTGTGTTTTTGTATATGTATATATATATATATATATATATATATATATATATATATATATATATAACAGAAATGTGTGTCTGTGTGTGTATGAGTTTGTGTGTGAGAATTTTTAATTTCACCGCAAGCAGTGCAATAAAGCCACGAAGAGGCAGTTTGTTACCAAGTGTTGTAAAATATGAGGAAAATACACTATTAAGGAAAGAGAACAATCAAAGAACAAGAATTAAGAAGACAGAAGATAATTATTGACATTGCATTTAAATTTTTGAAGATCAACGTTGACTGGGAAGCAAGACGCAAGAAGAGAGTTCCACAGGTAAGAAAAACGATTGAAAAACTTTTCACATAGAATTTATGGTTACACCCAGCCGTTTCTGTATAATGATGGGATCTTGCCACCAATCTAGTACAAGTCTTAAATTCATAAAATCCTAGTATATCAGAGGAAAAAAAAGTCGAGATGGCTGGTCAGGGCCTATAACATTGCAGATTCTTCTTTGGATTTTATCAATAATCTCTGAATATATAGCAGGAGCATCATACCATGTGTGGTAGTTATATTCAAAGCAAGTACGACTGGTAGGCATATACATATGTAAGATGGATTCTGCCGAGAAACATTGTCATGCTCGAAACAGTGAACCAATTATCCTAGCAGCAGATATAGCAATTGATTCAATATAATCTTTCCACTTCAGGTAAGATGAAAAGTTTAGTCCGAGAAGATTCAAAGAGTCACTGTCCTGGAGGTTAGCATCAGCCATGCTGATGAGAAGCAAAAAGAGTTTTCTCAAACAGTTAAAAGTGAGCAGTTTTCCTTGTCCTGTTCAGATCAGATTGTAGTCTATTTTTGAGGTCAGCTACCAATTTGACCTTTATCGAAAAATTGAGACAAAAGGTGTAGTTGTCTCATCAGCACAGATACCAAGTGTAGAAAGGATGTCATCAGGAAGGTCGCTGGCGAAAATTAGGCAAAACGATTTGATACGAAAGACCTGAATCATTATTAAAAAATTTATCCAGAGAAGAAAAAATAGTATGCCAAACCCTGTCAAAAGCCTTCGGAAAATATATAAAAAAAAAGACCATGATTCACCATTCTTATCTAAACCTTTATGCAATATATATATATATATATATATATATATATATATATATATATATATATATATATATATGGATATATTATTTATACATACAGGTGTTTGAATAGATATTGGTTTATTTATCATTAACAATAATCGTCTATCGTTTGTTTCTTTTTTAAATATAGAAATACTTTAATCCTCCTTTATATAAATGAAGAATTGCCGTATCTAGGCTATATATATATATATATATATATATATATATATATATATATATATATATATGTGTGTGTGTGTGTGTGTGTGTGTGTGTGTGTGTGTGTGTGTGTGTGTGAAAAGTGTATATATAAATAAATACATATATATATATATATATATATATATATATATATATATATATATATATATATATATATATATATATATATATATTATATTTATATATATATGATGTCCCTTTATTAGAAAGCACAGCTCATTATCAGAGATAGAGCTAAAATATTTGGTTGGACTGATATCACAATCAAATAAAATAAATATATATATATATATATATATATATATATAATATACCAGGTGCGATGGATAGATTATCATTTGAATGACGCAAAAATGAAAGTACAAAATAAAACAAAATATCTTGAAATATTATAAGAGTAAAAAGTATTCAATAAAATCTCCATTGGCTTTAACCACAGCCTAATAGACGAATTCTATATTGAATATTTTCATCATATTCTTCCAGGACGGTCTCAAAAATTACGTTAAATAATAATTTTTAATCCTTGCATTTCAGTTCTTTTTTGGTGTTAAAAGAAGTTTTGTTGGCCTATCGCACAACTGTGTCCCCAAACAAAATAAAAAAAGGGGTTGCAGTCTGAAGAGTTAGGTTTATTAAAAAAAGGGGTGATGGTAGCAGAAATTCATGGCAATTTTAATGACTGCAATCTCCTGCTTTTTGGCATGGTGCAGAGTCCTGTTCCCAGGCATAGTGTCTTCTAGAAGCCACCCTCTAAAACATAGGGTAATTCACTAAAAACTGAGCAGGTACTTGATATAGACCTCTGTGTTCTCTGAGGCACCGTTTCCATTACTAGTGATCACTTCAAACACCTTCGTAATTAACCATTAGACTTAGCCAACTCTTTCCAAATCCTCTGTACTGTCTTTGATACCCCAACACTCTGAAATGTTCGTATTGTAGCTTCCGGTGTGAATGCCAAGAAGTACAGCAGGCTGTTTCCAAATTTCTAGGGAGACAATTGCGTCATTTTGCTCTTTATCTCCCAGACAGTTTGCAACTGACTGTATTATACTGTGCAGTGGACAAAATTAAAAACAAACAACGCGAAATTAGAAATATAAAATGTCGAAAATATATAAAATCGCAAATATATATATATATATATATTTGTGTATTAAAATTTTTTTTCATGCATATTTTGTTGAATACGCTTGATAATAATGTGGATGTTAGATTTAGTTTTTATGAAAAAAAAAATGAAAAATTCTATAAATACATACATAGTAAAAAAAAATCTTTTCTATTTAACAGTTAAAATATAAATCCTTGAAAATGGCTAAATGTATTAGCCGAAAGCGCTCGATAAAAAAAATATTTATTTATCATCTGAAATGGAAAAATTAGAAAAGTATGAGAAATTGTATAAAAAAATAAATCAAAGCACCTTGTCTGTCGTATTCAATGAAGTACCACATATATATATATATATATATATATATATATTTTTAGAAGAATCAAGGGTGGTCTTCTTTGATGCGCTATCCTCATAATCGATTTTCGGTTTTTGCATCATATCGGCGCAAACAGCAACCCCGATTTGGCTCCGGACGTGTCAGGCCGCCTCCTTGAAATCGTCATGCTACGCACCTCGACATTGCAAAAGTAATAATGACCGATATAACATGGAGAGTCCGACCGTTCTTATTGATAGACATCTGTTATCATCAGTCAATAAAATACGGTTTTCACGCTCCCCTCTTATACACTGGTGTCTTTTAATTCCTCCGGTTTGATTTGAGTTACTTCCCCTGGATTCCTAGACTCCTATATATATAGTCCGCCCTTGCTGCATTCTTGAAGCTTTATACATAAAACAGTTGAAACCTAACCTGAACAAAAAAAAAAAACAAAAAATCTATGAAATCTCCACAAATATTCTTAAATGCCTATAATTTATAACAGAAGCTACTGGTTTATACCAACGGCCTCCCATACTTAATACTTCTCGTTTTTCACTCTCACGTGGTCATGTGTTGTTTCACGATCTGCGACGCGATTTTAGCTTCCGCGTCCCGTATTGGTGCAGTTGGTCGTTACTTGGAAATTTTTCATGCAACAAAAAAGACTATCATTGTTGTTTCGTCCGTGTGTTGTTTGATTTATTGAAATTGTCATCTTTGATAATGGCTTATGTAAGCCGAAAAGCTTAGATTGGATTTAAACATGTATCAATATGGTGATTTCCTTTCGTCTTTCAACGATAATGTGATTAAAAAAAATCAGACAATATGAAAGAAACTTACTTAAAATAAACAAAACTTCTCTATATTATTTAATGAAACATGCATTAATATATATATATATTTATATATATATATATATATATATATATATATATATATATATATAAATATATAAATATACGATTTGCAAAAAGCACACCATAAATTTTTTGAATGTAAATTTATTCTCTCGTTTTATTCTTCCTTAAAGAACTTGATAATGTAAAACAGACACTAATTAACAATGGCTTCTCTAACCAGCTTATAGACCAACAAATTAGACTACTTCTCCACAAAGTAAATAAAAATGATAGTGAATATACAGTCAAAAATTACATAAATATTTTCTACAAAAACCATATGCATATTAACTACAAACAAAATGAATCTTCATTTAGAAATGTCATAACGAAATACCCTACCCCAATTGACCTAAAAAAAAAAATAAAATTAATTATCTACTATTTCACTTGTTTAAAACAGCTCAACTTATCCTAAAAAATAACAAATTTTTAAGCAAAAATCAATAATTACAACGAACGAATATTATTTTAACTTTTAAAATGCCCCTTAAGAAACTGTGTTCCTGATCAAACCGAATCCATAGACAATTACATTAGTCACACTACTACATGCCTATCCAGACGGCTTACGTTTTGACCTATCTTATTCAAATTTTATTAAAACTCATTTAAACACACACACACACACACACACTTTATTCCACACACACACACATGAAACACACAAACACAATCTTATAGATATCATCCAACATTTTAAATAATAAAACATAATAATTCATCCACATATAAAAAAAGATTAAAAATAATGGAAGCCTTAATAATAAAAAAAGAAAAGACCAAAACTTAATAAAATTAACTACAAACACGGCCACAATGTATTGACTGTGTTCGGAAAATAAAACATTCCTATGACTATAGAAACATACACAAAATCCATACACCCAAATAAAAAATTTGAAATAAAATCATCCTTGATAATGGCTAAAAGTATAGCAATCCTATTTTTTTTTTATAAACATTTGATGACAGTTTCTACACACTTTTTGTCCAGAAAAGAAAACACTTATTTGAATAAAAGAAAAATTAAATAAAAAAGCTTAGTCGCAGTAGCTTCTCTGTCGTCTTTAATGAAACATGTATAAATAAAGGATTGCTGCCTAAGTGCCCAATATGTATATATATGTGTGTGTGTGTGTGTGCAGGATTTGTACAAATAAATATAATTTGTCACTTAGCTGATTGATATTATAAAGTTCATCCGCATGAAACTCGAAAAATTTTATAATTTGGTTTAAACGACATCTTCATGAGGTTTTGAATATTAACTACAATTTTCTTATTTTGTATTTTCTTTATATTAAGTTTGATGATATAATCAGTTTATGCTCTAATTGGGATGCTCTTGTTATTGGTCAATTATCGTCAATTAGTAACCGTAAAGAATAATAGCCATAGATAAATATTAACTGAATTAAGATCTAATATTTTCACTTTATAATATTTCTGTAATATTCCTTGGAATAAGTGCATTGACAAACAAGTGGATTATATTCAATATAACGTTTGTTTTCCTTTTAGGCTAAGGGGTTTATTACTTTTAATCGAAAATTTGACATCTATGAATATTTGTAAAATTAATTCCAAAAGATATAGTGAGGCGGCTTCGTTAAAGGTTCCACAAATTTATTGAAAAGTAAAAATGAAAAATGAACCACAAGTTTATTTTGTAATAAAATGTGAATGAATTTGAAAGTAAACAATTTACTTATCTTTTCATAAAATAAAATTAAAAGCAATGACTTTTAAATGTAAGAAAAGAATTTTTGATATAAATTATGAACGTTTACATAAGGTCGTTTAAACGTGATGACTATTCAAAAATGTTATAATTTTTATCAATTATTAGTCGATTTTCTTAAAACCTATTTTATTTTGAACAGTATAATGGCGTAAATACGATACAGTATTAAAATGTCTACCATCAGTGTTGATCACCAGTGTTTATTATTGGTTATATCCTTGACTGATTTCATCATTTCCTGTACATTTTTCATGTTTTCTTCCAATCTGGATGTTGAAGGACGACTGCTTCTGTGGATATCCGCCACAGATCCCATATTTATCAGCTTGAAATGACAATTTCTGATATAAATATATCCACTAAGGCATGTGGTTTCATTTACACTAAATATATCATCTATGCACAATATCCTGATCATTTAATTTCGTAACGGGGTGCAGTGATATTTTAAGAATGTAAAGGCTAATACAATCTATAAATTTAAATCTGGACAATATATTTTGTTTCATGCAAATACAGTTAGATTAACAAAAGTTATAAGTAATTTTGAATCGGAAGTTTATTTCCCCCAACCCTGTATCTATATATATAAATGCAAATATCAGTGTCTCACGCTTTTTCAACTTTACTCCTAGAGGCATTAGCCCAACATATCAAACCATTTTGGAATCAAGCCGACTCCGTAAGAAAATTAAAAACATTCCGGACATAATCCTGACCTGCAATCCGGAAATTTTCGATTCCCAAGTTTTTATTACTGCGATTGTTTTCATCGATTTTTTAAATGATTTTTGTAGACGTTTTTTTTATTTTGTTTGAACGATAACAATTTTTATAACTTGGAAATAAAATTGTGGGAATAATCCAGCGAAAGTCACCCATGGAATAAAAAAAATTGTTTGTATGAAAAGTAAGGACCTACGTTCATCAAATTATATTTAAATTAAGTGACGGCAGAAGAATTATCGTTTAACTTTTAAAAGGTAATATTAAATCTTAATGCAATACTTAAATGTGCCGATCAATTTTGAGTTGTTCTGTGCTTTATTGCCTATCGCATACAGCAGCAGTATGCCTTGCAAAACGAAATCGCCGCCAACAGAGGAACAGATTACAATTAAAAGGGCCAAGGCTGCAGCGAGGATTTTCCCCTTCCATGGAAATAAAATCTAATATCAAACAATAGCCGGGGAGCTTCCATTGCTGAGAATATGCAAAGACTTAGAGACTCTCAAACTCCTGAACAAGCAGAAGGACCATTCAAGAGCCCTCCGCTTAAATGCTGCCATATCGGGCAGATTTAGCTTGAATATTAACAAAAAGGAAAACCTATCTTTGCACGAAATTGCTAAAAAATCAGCATACCGGGAGGGAAGACGCTTCAAAAATAATGAAAATAAAGTTTTATCGTCAAAATATTTATGCTATTATTAAGAGGAACGATAAAAGATTTTTGATTATTTAATTAAACTTCTTAATCCTTTTTAGAACATTCAAAATTTTAATTACAAATCTTGTTTTTCTTGCGTCAGCGGTTATACTAACTTTTAGCATTGCAAATTTTAGCCTTTTTTGTGATGACAGACATTAATTTGGTAATTCTTGCAAAAAAAGAATAATTATTGAATTTTAATGAAATTTTCAGAATTTATTTACAAATGAATGAAATTATTTCGGAAATTTGATTTATTAGAAAATTTTGGTAAAAAATTTTTTACATGTGTTTCACCCACTTATTTAATTTTATGAAAACTTGAGAAACTCAACGTGATAATTTTTACAGACTATATTAGTTAAAAGTAGCAATCTTTGAAGAATGCTTTGGTAAAATCGAACCTCGTTTTACTGAAAATATGTTCTGAATCGAAAAATAAAAATAAACGCAATAAAACTAAGACATTATTTAATTGGGGGATCTTTTAAATGATTTTATGAATAATATATGATAAAGACGATATCGAATATTTTAAAAAGACTTTCGATTTGATTTTGTATGTGTATATCCGTGCAGAATTTCTGAAGTATGGATTATTCATTCGATTTGTTTTCATATATTACAATTTCAAATTAAATAATTTATAAAGATTTTTAATCTTTCAAATTTAGTTTCAATGTGATAACTCTTAGAAAATAATGTTATTGCATAAAACTTATCATATATTGTGAAGCTTATTACTATCTGACGACCCCGAATATTTTAGAAAGACTTTCGATTTGATTTTGTATTTGTATATACGTGCAGAATTTTCTATTTATGGATAATTCATTCATTATTTCAATGAATTCTGGGTCAAAACCTAAAAAATGATCCTAAAAGACTTAAATTAATAATCAATGATGGGACTAAACCGAAATGCAGGATGTGCTGAAAATATGACAGAATTATCTGAGGATGTCCAGAACTAGCAAAAAAAAAAAACAATTTAAGAAATAAATAAGAACAGCAAATATGTGCAATGGAAGATATGCAAAAAGCACAAAATCCAAACGACCGAGAGATGATACAAGTACCAACCAGACACAGTTGATCAAAATAAAGACGTAACTATCCTCTTTAACATGACAATTCAAACTGACAAATTTAAATAAAACCAACGGACCTGATAATTCAAAAAGACCCTCAAATTCAGGAAA
Source organism: Acanthosepion pharaonis (assembly GCA_903632075.3). Lineage (NCBI taxonomy): Eukaryota > Metazoa > Mollusca > Cephalopoda > Sepiida > Sepiidae > Acanthosepion > Acanthosepion pharaonis. Next base: position 214,141 of record CAHIKZ030001304.1, on the reverse strand, counting down.
AAGTATTTTTATTGACATACAAGTACCGTTCCAATACACACCACCGTGAAAATTATGGAGAAATTGTCTAAATAAGAGGATCTGGAGATCAGGATTTGGGGAATGAAGACAGAGACTGTACGAAGACTAATCAGAGCTATTTACTAACAGTGTCCTAGGTACAACATACATGTTGCCCAGCAGATCGCCCTACTAGTAACATCCCATATACTAAGAAAAGTGCTGTCAATTAAATGACAATACCCCTATAAGCCCAAACGACCAGAATTTGGTCCCGGATATACAGGATACAAGGTAGGAAACATAACATATAGAAATAATAATAATAATAAAGACCACAAACAAAAAAAAGACCACAAACAAAACAATTTTATTGATATGGCAGTCCCCAAAGACTGCAATGTATCTTTGAAGATATTCAAAAAGCTGTCAAAATACAAGGACCTTGAAATAGAAATCTCAAAAAGGCTCATGAGAACATCAACAATTTCAGTTGTAGATGGAGCCCTAGGATTGGTTGGAAAAGATTCCAGTAGACTAATTGAAGGGATTCCTGGAAGTCCATGCCTCAAAGTGATACAAAAATTGTTCTGACAAGTACAGCCCACACTTTACGAAGGGCTTTATCTATGTAATTTTTTTTTGTCAGTGGAAAGTTTCATGATGCCATTTCTAACCTTAGATCCCTGGGCGGGACCCGGAAAGAAATGTGTAATCGCCAGAAATCAAAGGAAATAATAATAATAATAATAATAATAATAATGATAATAATAATACAATTAAAACTGAATATTAAATAAAAGAATGTGTTTGACCTGATTATTATAAAAACAAAAATTCAGGAACTATAAAATTATTGACATAGAAGACCATCTGAAATGGCACCTTTGAGATCATACGGTTTCCAATAATAATATTATTAATAATAAAATTTGGAGCATTTAATAACCTGCATACAAAAAAATTGGTACACGACCTATATAGATATTAAGTAATAATAAAAATAAAAAAACACCAATATTTGAATAACGTTAGCCGCAAAATTTTCATTTAAAAAATCCAATTATTGTCAATACCTCATATCACATATTCTTGCCTGTATTACCAGCAATACATTATTACCAGCATCACATTTTTTTACCATGTATACATTTTTTTAAAAAATATTACCAGCAATACATATTTGAGGAAAAAAAATATTACCAGCAATACACTTTTGAAGGAAAAATATTACCAGCAATAAAAATCTTGTCGGCATTAAATAACCCACTGAGATTGAAATGCTGTAAAACAAAACAAATTAATCCAAACCAATTATTTTCTGTACCATCATGCTTTCTGGTTTGTATCTCCTCTGGTACTGTGTTCACGTGAATACGATAACTTGCATTAGAGAAGTGAATGACCATCGATTACGATGTAAATAAGTAAAATGATTGACAATGTCTTTTGGCTTCTTAGTAGATAAATGTAAATTTAAATTCATCATCATCATTACCTTGACTGCTTCAATCGTCGGGTGTAGCTTAGTGTAGAAGAAATAGACAGCCGCCTCCAGGAAGATATAATTTGTTCTCATTGTTTTAATTTTGTATGCCGAGCTTAACAAAATGAATATTTTTGTAAAAATCACGTCCATCTTCAACAGTGTCTTGCATGATGGCCTTGCAGAGCCTGTTATGCCGTGTGACGTGGCCAAACCATTACAGCTTCCGACGCTTAATAGTGGCGATAAGAGATTCCTGTCGACCCACCTGACTTGGTTCCCTACATATAATGAAATGTGAAGTCGTCTGGCAAGATTTGTTCAAAATATTCAGATCATTTTAATGTCTCAGCATTTTTGTTCCAAATCTTTCGATAAACGTAGAGGAGAGCGATTTGTTGAGCTTGCACATAGTATGGAAGCTAGAGTTGTTCTTGCATGTCATCCTTTCCTGTCTGGTCATCGCTGTTGTTGCCTAACCTCTTCCACGATGAGCTGTTGACGTTGGTTCTCAGAAGTGCCAGCATTGTCATGCCTGTCAGGTCTTTAATGTTACTTGACCAACTCTTGCTTTGCCATCATCGCTATCGTCCGCCTTCAATAGTACCTTGCATGATTGTCTTGCAGAGCCTGATATACCGTGTGATGTGGCCAAACCATGATATGTTCCGAGAAAAATATCTCTAATGGACATTGCCATCACCGCCATTTTCCGTCCTCTTCAAGAATTTTTCCTTGCATAAATGGTTATTGGTAGAGCCTGATATAACGTATTTTATGGGGAAAAACAATTAAATCTTCCGACCTTAAGATCTTTGCGTTGCCATCAATTTGACTGTCCGCCTTCAGCTGTCGAACACATGCTGGTCTTGCAGAGCCTGAAAAACGTGAACGTGGCCAAACAATTACATTTTCCGGAATAATTTATAAATTGCGTTGCCATAAACCGCTATCGTCCGCCTTTAATAGTAAAATTTAATTGATGGTCTTTCAGAGCCTGATATAATCGAAAAGTTGATGGGCCAAACCAAAATATCCTCGAAGATTTAAATTGTTACCAAAAATTTTTTAAAGATCTTGCTCCACAAAATAGTCAAAAAATTTCTGCTCCCAGTACGAGCAAATTAATTCTTACTAAATTGGTCCTTTACCTTTGCTCGCTACTGTATATGAAGATGCTGAAAGATAATCATAAATCTATATAAGATTAGATAAGTAGTTCTAAACTGATTGATATACAGGTGAACAGTTAGTGATAAATAAGCAAACAAACAAGTAGGTAGACAAATAAGTAATATTCTTGTGAGTGCGTGACAGAGACAAAGGGGGGGGAGATATGATTACAGTATCGTTTTTAAATCTGCTGTCTTGGGTAGAGGTTATTTTCCTGATATGATGAGGTTCGTCAAAGCAAAAGAGCGGTGCGCGTGGGGTAGGGGTTCAGATCGATGGGCACCGATACTTATTCGTGATGGTGGGTTTTTCAGTGCAAAACACCTGGTGGTGGGGGGCGAACAATTCATGATCAAAACAGGTTAGAACCAATAAGGCTGGATATTGCCTCATTGATTTTCTTTACTTCCTGCTAACCTGTTGTTTTTTGAGCGCCCTCATTAGATAGAATGCCAGTTTTGACGTCTTTCTTTAATAAACTTTACCTGTGATATCCGCGCGTAACAGTGTTATTTTGTAATGATTAAAATAATTCCAGTTTTCGAAATAGGGAAATTGTTTTTTAGATTCTGGTAAACATATCGAGAGCAGCCTGTGTAACTTATACAGGTAAACGAAATACAAATTCAATAAATTTGCACGCATTTGAAGAAAGAAGAAACACACAACACACACACACACACACACACACACACACACACACACACACACACAATTTATATATATATATATATATATATATATATATATATAACAAGATGGAAAAGATAGGCAGGGATAGATAAATGATTCGATCAGAGAGAGAAAAGAGATAATGATAGACACAGACAGAGAGAATAAGAGAGAAATCCAGAAAAACGATGAAGGGGAAATAAAAAAAATGGCAGACACGGGAGCATAGACACATACACACATTCACACGCACACACATATATATATATATGTATATATATATATTCATAGATAGATAGAAAGATAGATAATGAATACACTGAGATAGATAGATAGATAGATAGATAGATAGATAGATAGATAGATACATACATAGATAGATAGATAGATAGATAACGAACAGACAGAGGAAGGAAAGGAAACATATATACCCGGAGAAACATGCACACACACTCATACACAAACACATATATATATATTAACATGGAAAGAGTAAGCAGGGAAAGTGATACGAAGAAAGCGAGGAGACGGAGAGAGAAGCACATTTAATATAAAGATAGAGTGAGAAAAACAGAGACTAAGAAACAGATGAACGACAAACAAAACTTGAGTTGAGGGAGAGAGAGGGAAAGGGGAGAGCAAGGACTGAAACGAGGAGAGAGAGATATAAACACAAACATAGGGAGAGGAATAAAGAGGAAGATCGAAAGGGAGAGAGAAAAGGGGAGAGAAAGAGAGACGGGAAGGACAGACAGATAGGTAGATAGATAGATAGATATGCTGAAATAGATAAAGTGATATGGACACAATGGACCATAAAAATATATTTATATGTATATATATATATGTATGTATGCATATATATATATATATATATATATATATATATATATATATATATATATATATTCAGAATAGATATATATATATCGGTATGCATGTATGCATATATATATATATATATATATATTCAGAGATAGATAGATAGATAGATAGAAAGAAAAATAGTTACAAAGAGGTAGAGATACAGATGGAAATGAAAAAGGATCAGGAATGAATGGAGAAATTTTTAAGAAAGAAAATAAACTGCTTAATGCAGATCTTGCTAATCGCTTTTGGTTGCCTTTTTAAACATATCTGAACATAATGGACATATAATTTATAGGCATTTCCAAATCTCGAAAGAGTCCGCAGAGATCAATACATATCAATAATTGATCACCGCATTAGGTCGCTTAGGGCAAACAATACAGATTAAAAATTGATATCAAAAGAACACAGTCTCAACCGGGTTCTCCCAAAAAGATGTAATCGTTGAATGGCAAATTTAAGGGGATCATCTTGCAAGATTATTTGCTTAATGACCACGACTATCACACTTATAGATAAGCATCATAATTTACAAATCTTGTTAAATTCGATTCAAAAATTTGATATATATATATATATATATATATATATAATATATATAATATATATATATATATATATTTATATATATATATATATATGTGTATCCTATATATAAAAATAAAAAGAAAGAACAGTAAGATATATAATCCAGTGTTCTTATAGATATTTTTATTTTTACAAAATAGTGCTCAATGTAAATTTGCAGAGCATTAATATTATAAATTAATTGATTTAAAATATGGTTTTTTTTCCGCTACACAGTTCTAACCATGTTTCAAAAATGGAAGCTAAAAAGCCCCGAATTTAATTTTTAAAATTAAATTTAAGAATTAGTTCCATTTCATCCTCAAGCGAATTTTGGAGTAACTTTTAAAAATCACTGGGTTTTTAAATACACAGCTAAAATCAAAAAATTCATGTTTCCAAGGTTACAGATAAACCTATTTTTTTTAGACAGGGGCGATCTATGTGTTCAGTATGTCTATATTTTAATGTATCAGTTATTGTTACTTTTGGTAGTGGGTAGGGTGTATTTTTCAATGAAATCTAACTTTAATTAAAAGCGTGTCGTCTGGATTTTTTTTTATTTAAAATTTATATTGTTAACGGCTAAAATTTTTACGGCATTTTTTTTTTTTCCCACGTATATTTTTAATTTATGTCTTTAATTTAATTACAAAATTAAATTCGGGGCTTTATTTTATGGCACTCCATTTTTGAAAACATGATTAGAACTGTGTAGCAAAAAAAAAACATTTTAAATCAATTAATTCATATGCTGCGTATATATATATATATATATATATATAATGTTCAGACATGAATAATATCTAAAAGGTCCCTATCCAATGTCCGTTAATTGATATAAAACGCAGAGTTATGTTCAGAAATTATTTGTAAAAAGATTAGAAAGAAAAAAATTTACATTTTTTAACGTTTTATTGAAATTATATTTAAGTTTCCACATGTTCTCCATCATTAGCAATACAAAGAGTAATACGATTTTGCAGTTCACGGAAAACATTTGCCAACTGATTTGCAGTAATGCCTGAAATCACATTAGTTATTTTAGCTATAATTAAAACTAGGTACATTAAACTTTATAACATTTTTTACAGATTATATCTATCGCAAATACAAATAAAGTTAAGAATTTTTAAAAGTGCACTCGAACCATATGGACACCCTAATATATATATATATATATATATATATATATATATATATATATATATATATATATATATATTATATCAAAATTTACTTAACAAATCGTTTTTAGTTGCTGTATCCCTGTTGCCAACCATTCTTCAGGGGGTTCTTTAAATGGCTATCTCCCCAATTTGCCACCGAGAGATTTTAAAATCGAATATAACGACTAAAAATGTATTTGATATTTACGGTTCAGTAATATTACTAATGCACTATTTTTAGTATTATTTTAATACTTTTTATATTGAGCATTATATATAAATAACTATGATATATATATATATGTATATATATATATATATATATATGTATATATATATATATGTATATATATATATATATATATATATATATATATATATATATATATATATATATATATATTTTTATATATATATATATATATATAGATAGATAGAGAGAGAGAGAGAGAGAGAGAGAGAGAGAGAGAGAGAAAGATAGAGTATGGTTAAGAGTATTTTGGTTGATTGTGTATTTTGCGTGTGTTCGTGTTTATTTAGAAATGTCGAAAATGAATGAAACGAATATATTCAGTGTTACGTCATTCACTGAGGATCTCTCCACCCTGCCACACCTTGTTTATCACTTATTTTTTTCTGTTTATCCCACGAAATCCCGTTCAGACCATACCCCGAAATTGTTCCAGGCTGCCAGCCGAAAATATGAATATGAAACAGTCTTTTAGAATGAAAATGAAGGAAAGGAGAATTTGGGGAGATCGTTGAAGGCTGGAAACAAAAGACAAAAAAGGTGGGGGGGAGAAAGAGGACAAGTGTCGAAAAAGAAAGGAAAGAGAAAAGAAAGAAAGGAAGAAGTCAATAAGGACGATAAGCAAAGCAAGTGGAAGAGAATGAAGGAGAGATAATACTGAATGAAGAGCAACGGAAAGACGACAAGGTTTTTAGAGAGACAGGCTTAGAGTGTTTCAGGATAAGAAAATGATTGTGAGGAGGTGGAAGATTTTGAGAAGTGTTGAGGAATAAACGGGAGAATAAGAAGAAAAAATAAATTAAAATTTATGAAAGAATAAAATGAAAGTTCACACAAATAAAACGGTGGATGAAATATGAGGAAAAGAAAATTAAAAAAAAAAATATTACGAGTAAAATCAATCCAAGAAGTAGAGCATGAAAATATTTTTGAGAACTGAAGAAGAAGAAGAAGAAGAAAAGGGGGAGGAGGAGGAGGAGAAGAAGATGATGATGATGATGAAGAAGAAGAAGTTTAAGAAGTAAATAAAGTAGAGGAGGAGAGGTTAGGAGATCAGCAAGAAAGATTATAGTGAATTGAAAAAGAAGAAGAAGAAAAGAAGAAAAGAAACAGAAGAAAAAGAAGGAAATGAAAGAAGAAGACGATGATGAAAAAAGTAGAAGTAGAAATAGGAGTAGGAAAAGAAGTAGTAGTAAAAATAAGAAGAAGAAAGAAAAGAGAAGAAGAGAAAAAGAAGAAGAAGAAGAGAAAAAGAAGAAGAGAAAAAGAGGAAAGAGAACGAGAAGAAGGAAAAGAAGACGGAGAATCAAAGGAAGAAAAGGAAAAAGAAAGAGAAGAACGAGGAGGAGAAGGAGAAGAAGAAGAAGAAGAAGAATGAGAAAAAAAATAAGAGGAAGAAGAAGAAGAAAATAAGAAAAGGAAGAATGAGATAAAAGAAAAGAGGAAGAAGATGAAGAAGAAAAAGAAGAAGAATAACAAAAATGAGAAGAAAGAAAGAGAAGACGAGAAGAAGAAGACGAGAAGAAGAAAGAGAAGAAGAAGAAGAAGAGTTAAAGAAGAAAAAGAATGAGAAAGAAATTAAGGCAAAGAAAAGGAAGTAAATGAAGAAAGAGGAGCAGAAGAAGAAAAAGACGAATAAGAAAAACGAGAAGAAGAAGAAGAAGAAGAAGAAGATATCGATTAAAAGCTGAAAAGAATAATGGGAAAAATGAAATCTCGAAGAATTTCTCTTTCTACTTCATAAGAGGGTAAAAAAGAAAACACTACAAAAGAAGAGCCTGTAGCATTCCTATTTGTCGCTACAATCGAAATGGATGGCGTTGATGGGTTTGTCTATACTTTTTTGCAAGATGCAAGACACGTTTATCTGTTTGCACGTCTCGCCATGCGCGGAAATACGAAAACATTATTCGTTCTGATAAAAACGCAAGATTCTAAAGTTAGAAAGCAATTGGAAATTTTCTCCAAAACAAAAATGATATTTGAAAAATGAAGAAAACAAACAACTTCATAAAAGTCAGTCTGTATTATGATCCATTTAATAGGGGTGGGATAATGTTGGAACAACCAAGGCAAAACATGAAATTCTACATATTACCCTCTATGAAAATGGTCAGCTCATTCACACACAAACACGCATATATATATATATATATATATATATATATATATATATATATATATATATATATATATATATAGGTATATAATTGGTATATACGGAATGAATTCCAATAACCAACAATTACTATTCTTAAAAGAGAGCTCAATACAAAGTAGAGCAGATATAATTAACATATTTATTTATTTTCTATATATGTCTTATCAAGATGATGTTGAAGATCTTCAACATCACTTGATAAGACACCGAGTGTAAGTTGAAACAAATGGCTATTTTTGTAGTGATTTATAACATATTTATGCTATAATTTTTTATAATAATAATTATATATATATATATATATATATATATTTCTGAGATGAGTTATTATGTACACTATTTACATTATTCGGACTATTGTCATCGTCTTTGTCACCATATTTATTACAACGTTTCGGCCGTTGTATGCTCCGTCTTTCTTCAAGTGGTTGGAATGCTAGGCCATAAAAATCTCCTGAGCCGACCAAGCATAGAAATGAATACAATATGGCAACCAGTAATAAGGAGTGCCAGAGAAAAGCGATAATAACAACAAAAATTGCAATATGAGCTCTGGTAAAAACATGATGTGATAACAGCAAAAATTGCAACATGAGCACTGGTAAAAAATCTTGCTGAAGACGTTAGGTTTATAATACCCAGAAATTCATACACAGATGTCCTCAAGGACACATGGTACAGTTAGATCCAGTGACAGAACCCAAAGAGTGTGTGTTCAATACCCGGTTAAGGCAGTGGGGAACTTTCAGAGGGGAATTAACAGGGGATAACTGATAACTGACATCCATTAAACATGGCACGTGGAACTAGAACAGTGAGCAAAATAAAGGGTTCAGTTCGACATTCCAACCACCTGAAGAAGGCCGGAGCGTATAACGGCCGAAACGTTGTAATAAATATGACGACAAAGATGAGGACAACATTCCGAACAATTTAAACAGTATATATATATATATATATATATATATATATATATATACTTGTACAGAACCAACTACACTTTTTGGATGAGCCGAATACAGAGAACTGATGCACAGTGTGCGACAAGGTCCCCAAGTGAACCTGCGTAGGTTTTAAATTCATGGTTGTCCTTCTCCTAGATCGTTCGCCACGCAAGGCTATCGGACCCAAACTGACCTGCCGTTTACCCAAAGTTTCGGGGAGAAGAGATCAGTTCATGCCTTTACCAAGGGCATTAACACGTAATTGAATCTCATGAACTCCATATTGGAGAAATTGTATGACAAGTGGAAAAAATTACTTGTGAAGCGTTTCGTCCTTCAGGACTTCATCGAAGTAAATGTTATGCTGGTAGGACTACACATGCGCATAGCAGAGGGATGCTGGGAATTTTTTTTCATCTAGCCGAATCTAGCTATAATCTTTTTCTTTTCTTTCCATCACTTTTGATAGTAGGTATCTCACACTGTGATAATAGATTTGCCAGGAATGGTGAAATGTTGTAAAACCAGGGCGCAAATTTAGTCTAGATGACCTTGCTATCAAGGTACTCTCGAGATATTTGCGTCGTAGTGAATTATTTCTCCTTTAATCAGAGTAACATTTTTATGTTAAAATTGTGGTCAGTCTCGTTACGGTGGGCAACCAACTCATTTGACGTATTATTTTGTAAAATGTCCCTTTTGTGTTCATATAATATTTAGTAGGAATAAATTTTATGTTGAGTTTAGATAGTTGTAGATGTGATATAATAAGTAGGCAGGATAATATAGTCGTACCAACATAAATTTATTTCGATGAAACCCTGAAGGACAAAACGCGTCACAAGTAAAAAATTTTTCCAATATGTCAAACAATTTCCCCAATACTGTTTTTGGTATATAAAATATATCGTTATCTGATATGTAGTGTGGGATTGTAAACAGTGACTATTATGGCTGATATAGCGAGACTCTTCGACACAAGGGAATTGTCCTGTCGGTCACTGTGTGTTTATCTAAAAATAAATACGCTAAAATTTATCTTCATCGATGGCTTAGTGGTAGAATCTCCGACTGACGCCAATTCAGTCTGGTTTTTAATCCTAGCTAGAGGCAACTGGACGTCTAGCCACACTGAAGAGCTGCGAAAAAAGTCTGTTCTGTGAATGACATTATATATATATATATATATATATATATATATATATATATATATATATATATATATATATATGCGTCAATATTCTCAGAATGCGTGTAACTGGCTAGAAGAGACAAAATCAGCCAACGCGTATCAACATCTGACGGACTTTATCAGGGCAAATGTAATGATTTTATTTTTGCAACAAGTATCAATAAAAATCTAAAGTTTTGATGTTAAAATACTCAGAAGTTTTATTTTGCAACAAGTATCTATAAACAAAGCAAAATAGTGTTAGTCAAAATTTTTAAATTAAAAGACGCTCATAAATAATCATCAGGTTAACTGAAATGTTTTGGTATTAGACATTAAATTACGTCATTTGTATAAAGTAAATTTCCAAAATGCAGAATTTCCATGTAGAAATTTAAAAAAAAAATGTTTTCCCAAGCTAATATACACCTCAGATATCTTGAAAAATCAAAAGAAAACGGCTAAATTTATCATTTCAGCCTTTGAAGGCGTATAACACAAACATCCGTCTCCTATCATAAGAATTAAATCGTTTCGAGGATGCTAGGTGACGTAATTTAATGTTTACTACCGAAACATTTCAGTTAAACTGATGAATATTTATGAGCGTCTTTTAATTTAAAAGTTCTGAGTAACTAACAAGATTTTGCTTTTGTTTATAGATACTTGTAAAATAAAATCATTACATTGGCCGAGATAAAATCCGTCAGATAACGATACGTGTCGCCTAAGTATAATGTTTCCTCTTGTCTTTTTTGTTTATATATATATATATATATATATATATATATATACATTTTTTCCACACACACACACACACACACACACACACACACACACACACACACACACATATATATATATATATATATATATATTTATCAAGACTACACATGAGGACACACGAGATGTAAGATTTTAGATTTAATTTTCTTTTAATTTAATTTTCATTTAGATTCTTTTATCTTTTTGTTTATGTTTCCGTCACTTTTTTAAAATCAAATGTCGCACATTGTGATAATAGAAGATCTGCCAAGAATGGTTAAACATTGCAAGAATCAAGATGCAACTTTACTGTGGAGGATCTAATGATTAAGCCACTTAATAAACATTTCTAAATATTATATATATATATATATATATATATATATATGAAGAAATATAGTGTTATGGTGTGCTATATTTATGGGATAAAGTGCTCAATATTAGAGACAGAGCCGATGTAAATATAAATATAAAATTGAACATTGAAGTATCAAAATTAGAGGCGACAGGCTGTTTCATGCTAGACACGATCTTCAGGCGGCTTGAAAATTGCGTTTAGCATGAAAAATCCTGTCGCCTCTGCGTGTTGACTTCAATGGTCACTTTGATATCTATCTATCTATCTATCTATCTATCTATCTATCTATCTATATATATATATCTTGAGAGTTACTAAAATGGAATTCCGTTGAATTGGAGGATTATAATAACTGGGACACCCGGAAAATGCATCTAACGTGAAATTAGAACAATCGACCTCGTGGGGAGAAGGAAATAAAGGGTTCGGTTCGAAGTTCCAATCACCTGAAGAAGGCTGGAGCGTACAACGACCGAAACGTTGTCAATATGGCAATAGAGATGAGGATAACAGTCCGAATAGTGTAAATAATGTAAATAATCATAATACCTCATCTCAGAGATATAGACAGATATTGAAGGCATGACACGTGGAACTATAAACACTCTACACCGATGGACTAAATAAAAGGGCGGATTCGAAATTCGAATCATCTGATGAAGGCCGGTACGTACAACGGCCGAAATGTTGTTTATATGTCAATGAAGATGAAGATAACACTCCGAATAGTGTAAATAGTGTTAATAATTATAGTACCTCATCTCAAAGATATAGACAGATATCAGTCCGTATTGATATATGTCTGTTATTAGATATTATTATTATATGCTATATATTATATATTATCAATGATATATTATGATTTTATATATTAATATACATGTGTCTATGTGTAAACATCGGTCGTTTTTTGTGTCAAAATGTTGGCTCGTTATTTGAGTCTCTAGGAAACATTTATCAGTTTTATACTTGAGGCTATGGGTAGTTTTATACTTGAGGCTATTGCTCGAATCTACACTCGAGTCAGCAGCAAGTCATTGGTCGGGTCGATACTTGAGTACATAGGTAAATATTGATCGAATTCAGATTTTATTCTATATATTGTTTGTCGATAACTGATTCCACAAGCATCAACCAGTTGTTTGTTACTTTTTAAAATCATTTATCTCCGAACAAGGCAAGAAAGCCACTAAGATGCAAGCAGGTTACGGAGTGTGAAAGAATATGAATAAAAGAGAAACGCTATTAAGGAGAGAGAACAATAAAATAAAAGGAATTAAGAAGACAGACTATATTTGAATATCAAAGATGGCAGCAAAGAAAGAAGTCGGAAGAGAATTCCACAGGCGAGGAGTGCGAGAAAAGAAACTGTTAGCATAGAACTTATGGTTATATTTAGCCATTTCGACTGTAATTTGAGATCTTGCCGACAATGGAGTTCAAAGCTTAAATTCATGACCTGTAGGTAACATAGAGGAAAGATCACCAAAACAATTAATATGAAAGTATTTATAGAAAAGGCAAGGGGAAGTTATTTTATGACGGTCAGAAATAACTGAAGCCGAGATGCCATGTCAGGACCAATGACATTACTGATTCTTCTTTGGATATTATTAAGAATCACTAAAAACAAAAAAATATGGAGAGAGTTCCACAAGCTAGAAGTGCGAGAGAAAGTACCATTAACGTAGAACTTACGGTTACATCTAGCTATTTCAACTGTTATAGCGGAGATATTTCTCCTCTACAGTCAATATATTCTAGACTTCACTGAAGGAATCAAAATGGAATCTTTGAACCAAGCTTGGTATATACATTGCAATGGAAAAATATGTGGGGATAGTTCTTTTCCATGTTCGATCTCCATGATACCTTACCGAAGTGTCTTGTCACTGTCATGTCATGATATTTCAGGGAGAACACTTATGTAATCAACCTTTTCCTAATTTCCTGGTTAGATCAAAAGAACAATAAACCTGTGAAGAGTTGTGAATTTAGACAATTGTCAGCCATAATCTTTGAATCTGAATTTAAATGAGACTCGTAGAAAGAGCAAAAGAAAAAGAACCTAATTAAATTGTCAGAACATTGGATTTTTAATATGCTTTCCTGTTTTCTCCTGCTTCTATGTCTTCGCCACAATTTCCTGCCATTTATAGCTTTTGATATTATTTTTTTCTTATCTCTCCTAAACCCTGTTCTGCCATCCATTTACTCAAACTCATTCTTCTTCTATGTGCCATGTCCCTTCAGGACGTTGATGATCATGGCTCTCCACAATTTCCTGTCCTTTGCAGCTCTTGATAAATTTTATCTTTTTCTTATCTCTCCTAAACCTTGTTCTGCCATCCATTTACTCAAACTTATTCTTCTTCTATGTGCAATGTCCCTTCAGGGCGTTGGTGATCATGGCTCTCCACGATTTCCTGTCCTTTGTAGCTTTTGATAAATTTTGTCTTTTTGTCAACTCTCCTAAACATTGTTCTGCCATTTATTTACACAAGTTTGCTCGGTAGGTAATGAATTCCTTTTCTCTGTCCCTTTCGGATGTTAAGTATAAGTATCCTTTCTTCTTCTTCTTCTTCTTCTTCTTCTTCTTCTTCTTCTTCTTCTTCTTCTTCTCCTCCTCCTTCTCCCCCTCTTTTTCTTCTTCTTCTTCTTCTCCTCCCCCTCTTCTTCTTCTACTTTTTTCTTCTTCTTCTCCACCACCACCACCTCCTCCTCCTCCTCTTCTTCTTCTTGGAGCTTTTTCTAAATTTGTCGTATTGTTATCTCTCCTAAATCTTTTTGCCTCATCATGTGCGCTAGAAATTTCAATTGTTTCTTTGTGATGTTAATTATTTGTGATTCGATTTACTCTAAAACTTCGTCGCTGCTCCCATGTTCGGTCCATGATATTCTCAGCATCCTTCTGTAGAACTGCATTTCTGTTGCTTCAGGTCTCCTCTTCATCTGTGAGGAAATTGTTCAGTATCCATTGACATATAGGAGGGCTGATAGTATTAACAGTTCAGCACCCTCGTCTTAGTTTCTAACAAGATTCTCCTGTTTCTTAATACTTTGCTTAGCTTCGGGAAGGCACCTTTTGCCATCCCTACGTGTCTTCTGATTTCAGTGCCGCGATTTCCGTCCTCTGTTAAAAAGATTCCCCAGGTATTTCAATTGTTGTACTTGTTTGATTTTGGTATCACTAATTTGCAATTTGCATGTTAGGCTGTTCCTTTAGTTAACAATCATGCATTCTGCCTTGCAATTGATGATTAGACTTTTCTTCGCGCATTCCCTCACTCCCTCTGCAGAAGCTTGTACTTACCTTTTTAAGTCTGCTATGAAAGATATTTAATAACAATTAAATAAAGATGATTATGCCAGATTATTCTACGAGCCTTACTGATAAAATGTAATCTAGTACTACCTGAGGAATAGTCGGGTCATAAACAACTAAACCCGATTCCTTTCGTAGGCTTTTCTGGTGAGGATAGTGGCTAGACGTCTAGGAGCTAAAAGCTAGTCGGGGCTAAAAGGAAGTTTAATATGCTTCAGGTAAACAGCGCACCAGTTACATGACGTGGAAGGTGAACAAACTTTGTTCCTTAGATCAACGATTTAAAAGTACACGCATAAATACGGCTTTGAGCCAAATAGCATTCACGTGGGCGAACTGCTAAAATGCTACCGCTATATCGATTTCAATATGGAATATATTTGTTATTCAGCAATTAGTTTAACCACACTGTATATATATGTATATATATGTATATATATATATATATATATATATATATATATATAAAAATATAAACACACACACACATATATATATATAAAAAGTGAACAAAGAAGAAAAACACTTAGAGGCGACAGTCTGTTTCATGCTAGATGCAATCAGTCCACACACACACACACTCTCACACACACACACACACACACACACACACACACACACATATATATATATATATATATATATATATATATGTAGTGTTGAGCACTTTCTCTTTCCAGTGTGCATTTATGGCAGACACTTTTAAAAAAGCAGCTTATTTCTATTAATATATATATATATATATATATATATATATATATATATATATATATATATATATATATATATGTGTGTGTGTGTGTGTGTGTGTATATATAGAATTATCAATGATTTTTTTTTAATATATGTATCTAGTGTTATAGTATTTTCTTTATTTGTGGAGGAGATATATATATATATATATATATATATATATATATATATATATATATATATATATATATATATATATAGTGTTGAGCTTTCTCTTTCCAGTGTGCATTTATGGCAGACACTTTTAAAAAGCAGCTTATTTCTATTAATATATATATATATATATATATATATATATATATATATATATATGTGTGTGTGTGTGTGTATGTATATATAGAATTATCAATGATTTTTATTTTAATATATGTATCTAGTGTTATAGTATTTTCTTTATTTGTGGAGGAGATTATATATATATATATATATATATATATATATATATATATATATATATATATATATATATATATATATATATATATATATATATATATATATATATATATATATATATAAATATGAAACTAAACGAGAAGATATTGATTCGCAGAAATCCTAGAGGGAAAAAGGTATTTTCATTTATAACGTTATACAAAACTTTCCCGTTCAGTCGGGTTCTGTGGTCGACATGGTAAAGGCACAAATTGGAGCGGAAAAGTGTTTTCTCAGATTGGAAAAAAGGAATGCAGGTTCGATTCCCGCCGGAGACTCACTTTTCTTTAATAGGTTATTTGAGACAATATATATAAGTGCTCAATATTAGAGACAGAGCGTGTGTAAATATAGGCGATTGCGTCTCGCATAAAACAGGCTGTCGCCTCTAAGTGTTGACTTCAATATATATATATATATATATGCATAAATTTCCAAGAGGATAGAATCCAGGTAGAACTCAATGTCCAGGACAGAGGAAGAATATAATATAAAAGGCTCAAACACAAATATTCCATGGTTATAATTTATTACATTGGAATCGTAATCCCGATCCAATTCATCAATCCTATAAATTCAAAAAGCTTTTTGAATTTGTAGATCTGTTGATTTGGATCGGGATGACGATAATTTATAAGCATGTAATATTAGTGTTTGAGCCTTATATATATATATATATATATATATATAGGGAGGTACATAAAAATGAAGATATCTCTCTCAGTTCTTATATGTTTACCTATTTGTTTCTGTTTCTGTCAATCTCCTCATATCTCTTTTTCTCTTTGTTCATATCTAAGTCAGTTTACAGTATTTGTATCTGTCAGTCAATATCTATCTATCATCTATCTATCTATCTATCTATCTATCTATCTATCTATCTATCCCAGTCTCTTCATATCTATCTATCTATCTATCTATCTATCTATCTATCTATCTATCTATCTATGTCGATGTTTATCACCAAGTTCCCATATTGACATAGAGGTGACCCCCTTTCTTTCCCTCTCGCTCTATATTTATCTCTCTGTTGATCAATGTGAATATTTATCGAAATATTTTTCGCGTATAAACAAGGGACTGCATTCATTATGGCGAATCGTCCTACACACACACAGACACACACACGGACATCCTAGACACAGATGAACACACATAGACACATATGCATATACCCACGTACACCCACGCGTAATATAAAGAACTTTTCCCCATTCTACAGCAATCCAGAACCAACCGTTGGTATGGGACCCTCCTCTGCACAGGGCAACGAATACAGCAGACCCCAAATAATACTCCGAACGAGCGAACGATCGAAAAACATTGTTATGATGATGTCAATCGCGTTCGACGCCATGTTGTTGTTTATGGTCCCGTCTTTCTTGGGATATTAGCGGAGGGGAGTCGAGTGGCGGTGGAGGCTGGGGCGATGCTGATAGGGATGGTTGTGGAGGAGGAAGAAGGCGGTGGGAAGGACTCAATACCGGCTTTGCTTATCACCTCCCCTCTTCTTCACTTCCGATCTGCCTCCGCCTAAGCCACCATTTGATAAATACGGAAGTAGGAGGAGAGAAGAGTGAGAAGCCAAAGGATCTGAGAGGGTGGAGAGAGGGTGCGGTTGTTAATGTTCATGAAGAAAGGTGGTGCTCTGGTGGGGATGTTGTTGTGAATTGATTTGAAACAGTCGGGAAATAGGAGAATGGACCCAACGTAATAAGGTCTGGAGAAAGAAAAGGCGGTTAAATTTTGGCGCGAACTCGGAATCTTCATGACGATGACGGAATGGTTGGATGGTTGAAAGAAGAAACGGAGAATAAAGTAAAGCTTATCTATGTATTTCGGAGAGTTATGAATACCTAATTGTAAAGATACAGGTGTCACCATCTATCTATCTCTGTCTGCTCACATCCATCTATCTATCTATCTATCTATCTATCTATCTATCTATCTATCTATTCATCTATCTATCTATCTATCTATCTTATATTATTTATTGCTTTTTAGCTGTTGTCATCATAATCTTCTGGCCAATGCATTATCTAGCCATCTGCAGATGTCAACCGTGAGAAAAACAAACTTTCTCCTTGAACAACTGATTGTTCTTTAATATATCCGTCGAGCGGTTCGAATCTAAAAAGATATACTCAACATTAATCAATCAACTTGGCCGTCTGCCATTTGCACTTTCTCCGCCCTCAAATACGGATTTGGCCAAATTTCAGGAAAAGATGATGAGAAGTGGCAGGTGGTAGGTAAAGATTTTCAGAAATTGCGACACGTCACTCATTGCTAGCATCCAGACCCCGTAACCTGTAATACACTGAGAGTCACCGAGGTGATCCTCTACACAAATAAGCCAAGAATGTTGCATTTGAAGCATTAGCTGCCCAGGTGAGTTGAAACGAAAGCTTTGATTATTTTTATAAAAGAAAAAAAAATAAGGACCCGATGAGATAAACTAGAGACAACGGCCTTGTCAGCCACAAAATACATTCCGAAGCACAAGCTCTCGCTATTTCGCCCAATGTGTCATGTCTTTTCAGACCGTTGGTGAACATGGCTCTCCACAACTTCCTGTCTCTTGTTAAAATCATCTCCCTCTAAATCATACATTTTCTTCTCACACTATGAATTCTCTTAATGTCGTAAATCCGCCATTTTTATTATCAGCTCAATTCGAACCAGGAAAATGACAGAATAGTTCTCCCGAGTAAATTACAAAAACTATAAAGAATCAACAAGAAATATAAACAGAAGATGAAAAAATGTCTGCTAAATATTTTATATATATATATATATATATATATATATATATATATATATATATACATGGAATATTATCTCTGATAGTGAGCAATTTATCCCATAAATATAGCACTCCTTAAAACTATATTTCTTCATATAGGAAGTGTGGGTTTGTAAACAGTGACTATTACTGCTAATAATGCAAGACTCTTCTGTAAATCGAATCGAGTTCTCTTAGTCACTGTGTGTTTATCTAAAAATAAATACGCTTAAATTCACCTTCAACCTGCCGTGTGCCAACGGCTTAGTGGTAGAATATCCCGACTGAATTGGCGTCAGTCGGGTTTCAATCCTTGTTAGAGGCAACTGGACGTCTATCCACTCTGATGAGCTGTGATACAGCGAAACAATCTGTCTGTGGATGACAATATATATGTATATGTAGGAAGGAATATATATATGTATTTATAAATAATTTAGAATTAATATATATATATATATATATATATATTAATAAATGAATAAAGATATACAACCAAAGAAAATTTGCCCAGAAATTATTAGATTTTTTTGTTAATCCGAAAAAAAATGATTTATTGTTTATAAATTCCTAAGAAACAAAATGGCAGCTTTGGACTCACACAACGAATTCAATTTGTCGATTCCAGTGACAGATTTCAACAACCCCTAAATTAAAACATATTTTATTGATATATATATATGATATATTATAATTATTGTTTTACACAAAAAATTAAATGCGTTAAGAAATCACATATAAAATTTTTAGATTTTATGCATTTTCTTTCCGGTTGCACTATACACAGGTGAATTTTTATGGGGGGTTAAAATCATGCATTTTGTAATTTAAAATGATTAGGACTGCATTCAACAGTACCTTGGGAAAGGTAATTTAAATTTCATGAACGAAAACAAAAATTACGGTATCTGAATTTTGGTAAGTGGTTTCTCTTATCATTTTGAATTAGCTTTGTACGTTAGGAATGAAGATCATTTATTTGCTATAAAATATGCACACTACGACAATATTTAACTCCGGAGGGCTACTAGCATTGATCAGAGTCTGGGGTCCTATTATACACGATCTATACACGATCTATATGAAAAAAATCAGGCTTTTCACAAAAAATTTCACTACGCATGAAGTAGGCTTATATGAGATTATATACGGTAAACGATTGAAACAATAATGGCCAAGGAAGGACCCAGTCGTTATTAACTGTTGTGGTGTCCTCCCTCTAATGAGGCTGTTGTGGATTCTTCCACTTGCTATAAAATTAGCACGAGAGCAAAATATTTTTTATCAAAAAAGAGGTTGATGCAAAACCGTTCAACCTGAAAACTACTTGATTTTTCGGCGGAGAGGAACCCGACGAAGATTTGCCGAAGGTTTTACAGACCCAGAACCAGTTTATAAAGGTTCTAAACAAATATTTTTTATTCGAATAATAATTATACCTACGGTTAACAGTGAAGTTAAACTGTTCGTTTTCGAACCTCTGCCTTGACGCAAAGAATAGAACCTGGGCGAGGCTTTGCCGAAAAAAATAAATTTTATTCTGGGAGGTAGACAGAAATGAAAAAACGAGTTTATTCCCGGGTTCTAAAAATGTTTTAGGCCAAGAACGCCGGACACGGAGAACCCACGGTAAAATTTTTAAACATATATAACATATTATATATCTCAGGGGAAATGAAAACAGTGCTCCAATTTTTAGTATGTCGAACACTCTTTATCTTGAGCATAAAAAATCGTCTTATCTAGATAGCATGGTGAAGAATTTATCGTCATTTATTAAGGACGCGGATGTATTTTTATTGTCTTAATGAGAAAAGAGTGACATCGAGTACAAAATGTTAGTTTGGTATCGATTAATGTGACCTTTTGTACGTATTAGATTATATATATTAGTTGTAAAATGAGTTTATTCAACTACTCTTAGATGAAAGGTTGATTATTGATATTAGATTCAAACTAATTGGTATTTTTGGTGGGAATCACACACTACAAAAATATATCCCGTCCTGGGTAAGACGATAAACTACATCCGGTAGCAAGGCCTTTGATCAGTAGGTTTTGAGAATCTTCTTTTGTTGGTGTTCCCATGTACACCCTGGGTCCCAGCTATGGGCAAATATTTAACCTCCCAAAAGTTGTTAAAACACCATGAAAGTATAAAAATAGGTTTTAATACCAGAAGTACATTTTTGAAAATAAATATAAGCAATATATTTTTTATAATAAATTAACAATACCAACAATATTTTTTTGAAAAAAATTATTGACTATATTTAAAAAAAAAAATTATATAATAAAAAAAATCTTGTCGGCCTTTATAACCCATTGAGGTATTGATATTGATAAATCTAACCAAATCATACCAAGGATATATCAAATTTCAGACAGTGGATATTATAAAATTGCTAAGTAGAGAAGTAAAAAATTCAACAAATTATATCCTTAGAACAAAATGAAATTTATTATGATATTAAAATTATATTTTGATTGATATTAATATTAATTCATTTAACCCATTTTTTTCAATGGAGGAAAAAGAATTTGAGTGTTGAAATAAAGACGTTAATCTTGATCCATTATTAGGTTAAGACGTTAAACTATATATATAGGTCAATATATATTTATATATAAATGGCATATTTTTAATGTAATGGATAGCGGCTTAATTGAAATAATCGGACTCCAATTCCAGTCGAATCCATTATTTCAAGATCAAATAGCCTTGGGAAAGTTTATGTATCCTATGGAATTTCAGGCTATGGGTAAATAACAGGACAGACTATATTTATAGCCATTGGATGGCAACTGGTCAAGGAGAAGGACAACTAAGAATTCAAAAAATATTAAGGGTCGTTTGGGGACCTTTTGGCACAGTGCAAAAGGTCTTTTGTATTCGGCCCCTTTCAAAGTGTGGATGGTCCTGCACGTAACCTTCACCACTATAATCAAATATGTGCCGGTGTCGGATTACTGTAGTTTCCTGAAAATGATCTGTTTGACCCTCATACCTCAGAATTTGACAGGATATAAATTGAGTATATATATATATATATATATATATATATATATATATATATATATAAGCAAATATATGGATATAAATCCGACAGTATAAAAGAAAAATACAGAAAAAAAAAAAATCTGAATATGCATTTATGTAGTATTAATGTTAAAATAAAGTCGACGTCGGACGTTTCGGTCATTTTTGGATTTGCCTTGTAACGGGAAGGACTTCAAGCTTGTTGAAGATATAAGAACCAATTGATCACTACGTATTCCGACATCAACGGAAGAGATTTCTTGAACTGTTTATAAAAAATTTTCAATCGACTTTTTAATATTTTAATTTTGTGGAAATCATCTTCGAATACGTTTTAACAACATCGCCCACGTGACGACTACGTGATCATATTTAAACAGAACGCTGATCTGTATAAAATTTCAGTTATCTGTTTGAATTAGTTGGGCTCTTATGTCCATCGTCTTTTGTGTTAAATTTTTATAAGTTATAATGTTATATTATGTTTAAATGAAAATGTCCATGAAGATGGTCTTAAATAGACCGAAACGTCCGACGTCGACTATATTTTAACATTAATACTACTTAAATGCATATTCAGATTTTTGTTTTTTCTGTATTTTTCTTTCATATATATATATATATATATATATATACCGGGTGTAACAGCAAAATTGTCCAAATCCTGTAAAAGTATAATTGTCCACCTTACAAAGTGTTTAAAATCTAAAAGCCCCACTAAACTGCGTTTCTTTTTTCCAGGTTTCCAGTTAAGACATTTAGCCATCTTCACACCATTGGTCATAAAAATCACTGGAAAAAATCCTTGGAGTTATTCAACTAGAAAGTGAACAGGTATAAATCGTTTTGTGTCAGGCCCTCTATCTTCCCAAATAAGCAATGGTGAGAGGAGAAAGTTCATTCTGGTCTTCAGTAATTGTACCAGCCTTCATACTTTGGCTTCCATCTTCAAAGTCCATTCAAGAACCATCAAAAGAGCAGTGAATAAGTTTTTAAAAAAGAAGGAACAGTAGAGAGGAAAACTTGATCAGAAGGTCACAATAGGAAGAGGGATCATCATTTCAACTTAGAGCTAAATACATTTATATTGTTCAAAGTAGAGTCCAATAGTGTTATAAACACCTCGGAGAATTCCAGTAAGATATCTTTAATCATTTCTAAGGTAGAACGGTTCAAAGCTTAATCTAACAATTGGAAAAATTGAAAAATACACCCAATACATATATATATATATATATATATATATATATATATATATATATATATATAGAGAGAGAGAGAGAGAGAGAGAGAGACTTGGGTAGTCTAGAACTCTAAAGTCAAAATTCTGTATTCGGGTCTTCCAAAAAGTGTGGTTTGTTCTGCAACCCTTCGCGAATAATAATCAAATTGATCATGTCCGAGTAGTTTGGCTTTTAGACCAAAGAACTGAGCTGCTTGACCCTCACTTTGACGGGAGCGTCCAGTATGTATATATATATATATATATATATAGGTGCGCGGGTATGTAGAAAATAGAAAAGAACACGTTGGGTGTATAATCCGGAGTTCCTTAGTGTTTTTGTTTTTAAGAAGACAGTGCTCCATTCAGAAGTAGAGCTTTATTATAATAATAAAATTTTTTGTTTAAAAAATATAATTCCTTCATGAAGGAATCATATTTTAAACATATATATATATATATATATATATATATATATATATATATATATATATATATATATATATATATATATATATTACTTCCTGTATAGTTAACTTTAATACTTAATAACTTATTTATATTCGGACTATTCTCCTTATCTTTGTTGTTGTTATCACAACGTTTCAGCCGTTGTGTCCCCGGGTTTTCCTCCGAGTAAGCTACAGTGAATTCTGAACTGAACCCTTTATTTCATCTACGGGGATACACTCTTCTTCCACGGCCTTCCGCTGTATAGGGACAGCTGTCTCGTCTCGTTTTTATTTGTAGTACTGCTCAGTTACTGCTCACCCGTTGGAGTGCAAGTATACACTGCTCGTCCAAGGGATTGAACTGACAACCACCATGTCACCAAAATTAAGAAACTACGAAACGATGGCCTATTAGATTAAAGCGTTGGTTCATGAATTTGGTGAAGAATTTGCTGAGTGGACTTATGGAGGTCATCGTGAACGAGAGTTGAACATTTTTGGTCATAATGTTAATCACAACAGATTGAACACAGCCACCGGCAGCTTTTGAACAGCTACGAGTACCTAGTTTCACCCACAAGCCATGGTATGGTTTTAAGGCATTCCCTTAGGGTACCACACGCAGGTCTATCTATCTATCTATCTATCTATCTAACTATCTATCTATCTATCTCAGTCTCTTCATATCTATCTATCTATCTATCTATCTATCTATCTATCTATCTATCTATCTATCTATGTTATTATAGACAGATCTATCTATCTATCTATCTATCTATCTATCTATCTATCCCAGTCTCTTCATATCTATCTATCTATCTATCTATCTATCTATCTATCTATCTATCTATCTATCTATCTATCTATCTCAGTCAATTGAGATCTATCTATTAAACTAAATCAATATAGTGTATGTTACTTGAGACAACGCTGACGTCATACAAGCCTATTTATGTCTCCTGTCTCTACGGTAGTAGCGTTGAAAAAAATGCTCGGTTTAGCATGGTATGTTCACAGGAGTACATGCGAACCAACGACAAAACTGCCCAGTTTAAAAATAAAAACTGATATCATATAGGTGTCAGAAAATATTTTGAACCACATTGAATCCAATTTATACCGTAAACTTGCGCCACGTCCCCCAAAATGAGAAAAATTGCGAGAATGAATATATGATAATACGCCCTGATCATGACCAAAATCCTTGACATTGATCAACACATCTATATTAATATGGAGTACATTACATGTTGTAAATAAATATTTGGGGATATTAGAAGCAATTCTAATTAAAAAAAAACAACAATCCATTCCTCAATAGCTCCTTGAATGAGTTGAAACGTTCTGGTCGAGTTCTTAAGTAAACAGAGATTCCAATATGACTAAAATTAGGACTACAAAAGTGACTATTAGAATAAATAATTATATTAATAATGAGATCTACGAAAGTGACTCTTAAACAACATCATATAAGAAAGTAACATAAGCAAAATATATTAATAATCTACGATACCATGAAAATTAAACTATCTTAGAAACTTACTAAATTAGTCGGAGTTAACTCCTCCTTAATTTTCTAATTGTCCATATTGTTCTTAGGGGACGCTTTCCCTAAACTATAAATACTTGAGAATATTTCGTTCTCTCTCTCTTTTTTTTCCACTTTTCAGCAGACACACTTGAAAAATGTGATTTCTCGTGGAGATACGCGTTTCCCACTTGTGGGAAGACGACTGGAACATTATGCACACACACACACACACACACACACACACACACACACACACACACACACACACACACGTATGTACGAACATACTTTGAAACACGATCTCTTTACGTTCATGCACAAACACACGTTAATGTTTTCGTCTTTTGTAAACCCTTTTTGTTGTTTAATACATATAACTGTTTGTACAGGTATATTTGGTTCTTGGTTGTTTTCTTTTACATTTCTTTCGGCTGGACTCATCTTGAGTCCGCCATATTTGTAGTGGACTTTATTTCAGGAGACCACACGTGTTCATATCACAACGCGTAAAAAAAAAATAAAAAGAAATTGACCACGGTCCGTATTTGTTGAAAGCGTCCGGGAAAATAAACACGAATGACAATTATGGTTAGTGTAACTGATATCGGCGAAGAAAGGGAAACTGGAGTACCAAGTTCGAATTCAAACCTTGTCAGCTGCGTTCCATTTCGCATTAATGCTCTTGGAAATTTACCGAATGAATTTTTTTTTTGCTCACCGAATATAAGTTAAATAAAAGGATAGACGTATCAGGGAAAAGAAAGACCACGTGAAACTACTCTATATTTTTATAAGTCGTCGTAATTCACAGATAATAAAGAAAAATAACTCTGTTTAAGGAAAGTGGCTCTTTGGAGAGTCATGGTCACGTGCAACATGAAGGGCCAGAGAGAATGAAATTTGCATATTGATCAGTGGTTATCTACCCTGATATCTACCGGAAATCTCATTTACTATATTTTTTTTACCTCTACAGATTAAACATGGTTTTTGCCGAAAGAAGAAAGAATTCTTTTCTTTTCCTGGGGTATGTTAAAAGAGAACGTGTACTCAATGAAAATAACAGATGCAACGCACTTGATTAAAAGCATAAAGACTGAATGGGATAAAATTGACAGCAATCTTATAGCAGGCGGAAGAGTCCAAAATAGATTCTTTAGAGAGAGGACACCACAACAGTGCTATAATTGACGTTGGCAGTTGAACAATCTGGTCGACTGTTATATTTAACAGCCCCCCACCCCAACGAGGGATGTATGTGGCACAAGGCCTGCATCGAATCGACTGTTCTCCCAAGGCCTTCTCTCCTGCTAATCTTATAGTAGTCAGAAGAGTCCAATATAGAAACAGTGCTATAATTGACGTCAATGTGGAGTTATTGCATCGAGTCTACGTGAATCTTGCAAAGCGCACAAACCTTTGCATCATAAATGATGGAAATCAAATTGAATATGCTATTTGTTGATATTCCAAAAATATTGTCGAAAATTTCATTTCTTGAAAATATGCATTTTTGTCTATGTGTCCCGACTCTGTATATCTGAATTAGTGCTATCGTTGATTTTAAAATTCCTTACTTACTTGTAGATCCCCTTATTTTTGGGGGAATATTTTCTGATGTAGGCATTTACTTTAGGCAGTTCGGTTGGCGTTTTCGTCTTTCATCCTGCATTTTATCATTCAGTTTTTCCGTCAACCATTGGCACAGCCACAGCGCTTAACGTACGCCATCTTCAGTTTTTCTTTCTTGTAAATAACGTAACAGTTTCACTCGAGTTTATTTAAATGTCTTTTGGAAGCTTCATCAAAGACCTTAAGCTCGGTAAATCTTCAATGTCAAAGGAGAAGGACGAGAAACAGACAACAGGTGTTTACATTGAACTGTCTTTATTAAAACTAGTCTGCGGATTTTATCAGATTTCAACAGTTTTTAAATAGCGACTTAAAAACAAGTCTTGCATATTTAAGTACCATTAGCGAAGTGATACTATGAATAGTTGTAGACAGACACCTGAGATGAGTCTACGAATATCCTGGATGTTAGAAAGATAAGATAAGTCTGTCACGAGGCCAAGACTCAGATAGATAGAAACAGACAGAGATAGATAGATAGATAGATAGATAGATAGATAGATAGATAGATACACTATTTATATAATTCGAATTGTTGTCCTCATCTTAATTGCCATATTCACGAAGTTTTGGATGTTGTACGCTCCGGCCTTCTTCAAGTTATATACTTTGGAATTTAAGAACGTGCATACATGTAGTTGAAAGACTAACTGAAATCAACATAAATATCATCAAATATCTCCTTTCCTAAAAGAAATACTCCCTTTCCAAGCTAACATACATGAATATAAAGCTGTTAAAAAATTAAAAGAAAAACAGTTAAATTCATAACCATCTATGATTTAAAATATGTAATAGATAAATTTATTTTAAACTAAAATAATATAAATACTAACTTCATTTAAAAAAAACAACAACAAGAACAACAGTAACTTCAGCCATTTATGTGCCATATGTGATACACGCTTAGACGATCATGTATCTTTCGATACATGACTGACTGACGAGGCAGATTTTTTTCCTTTTCTGCGGTAGACGAGTGTCCGGGCAGACCTGGTTCTATAGCCTTGGATGGCTATAGAACCCGGTCTGTCCTGCTATTTACCCATAGCTGTGGGGAGGGAGAGAAGAAGAGGATTCATACCTTTTCCAAGGGTATTAGTACGTAATTACGCTATGCATCACTCTACTTACTTTCATTTATTAGGTATTAAATTATATCACTTAGCTTCTTCCATAATTTGCCTTGAATTTCACTTGAAGTGCATTTATTAGCGTTCATAGATTTAAATATTTTTGAGAAAAATAACTATTATTTTTACTTCTGCTTCTAAAAAACTTTTTTGCAAAATAAAATCCTTAGATTTGCCTTCACAGTATCCATTAAAGAACGAAACGCGTCGCTTAAGATAAGTTTTCCTTCTTTCTTTATTCACACACACACACACACACACACACATATATATATATATATATATATACGCGTGTGTGTATAATTGACTAAAAATATTCTTTCATGAATATAGGTTCTTGCCAATTATATTCTAGAATTGACGTGTTCTGTGCTTAAAATATGAAAATGAAATAAAATAAAAATAATTGCGGTTTATTCGTGAAAGAAGACATTTAAGGCTTCCAAATATGACTGGAAATATTTTAATGACTTGTAAATTAGTCCTATTTACCATGTTACTGTCTTCTCTGCCAAAAGATTCATTAAAGATTTCTTGTTTACAATCGAATATCCATTTTATAGATACGCCAACATGTACCTTTCTAGAATGTTTTTTTTAACAACTCACATTAGTTGGTAAGTTATATGAACGGAAGATGAAGTGAAGACTATAAATGATAAATAACGATTGACCCTTGACATAAAAGGTTAAGAGTGTAGCGTTCGAGGAAACTTAAACGCGGGATCTTGTTCCAAAAATCCGCAGTTTTGTGAAAAAAGAAACTGAGTGGAACTTCTTCCTTACAGTTGGAATACGGAGCTAATGAGATTGGTTCGACTCCGTGGACGCGGCATGGTGTGTCTTGGCTCTAGCGGACCAAACTACTGGAGCCAAACAATGGAACTCTTCCGAATATCTACCATCGAAGTAGCGATATTCCCGGCACATGCTTTTGCCGTTCCGTCTGAGGATAAGGGACTTCAGTAAGGCAAATAACGTCTTACACACGCGAAAGCGAACGGGTATCAAGGCTGGAACGTGAGAATTGAGCAACTCCAGTTCTTATGTGCAGCTCTATTTCATTTTTGCTGTAATCCGACTCGTTTAAAAACAGCGCGTGACAAAAGGCGGGAAAATACTGTGGGCAACGGTACAATGATCCGACCATTTCTCCAGCACCTTTAGCAATGGCTTGTATATATGACTTCCACTTGAGGTCGAGATTGAACATGAGTCCAAATAGACCAGTGATTCTCAAACGCTGTGCCGCGGCTCACTAGTGTACCGCGGCTTACTAATGTGCCGCACGATCCTCTTAAGTGTTCTACGAAACATTGTCACGGCATGCATATATTATATATATATATATATATTAACTATAATTAAGTAATTCATTGAGTCTAGAAGAAACCTCAACAGGAAGCACTGGACGGACGTTTTGTCCTATATTTGGGACTCATCAGCAATGCGCATCCACTACCGAGAATTGAAACCCGGACAGTTACGTTATCAGGCAAACGTCATACCAATGGTTTCCAACGTGTCCCAGTGACGAAGCGGTAGCGAATCAGACTCGATCACGTATTCCATGATGGAACTCATCCGAGTTTCTCTTTTACACATAGGACTGTGCCCTCACGAGCCACGACTACTCTGACCAAGCCTCTCCATCCAGAAACCGGTTCAAGCAATTATAATTATCTCAAATTCTCCTAATTTCTACCACTTATATATATATATATATATATATATATGACGGGAATCCAGGTTCGAATACTGTCGGTGTTCACATATTTTTCTGGAATATTCAGCCAGGTAGATGTAGTTGGATAATAAATACTGTTAAAAAACAGCTTCTACTCAAATATGAGTATCGATAAAAATTTAAACAAAATAATTAATATGTGTATGTGTGTGTGTGTGAAAATTAGTATTTAATTTATTTTGGATTAAAAAAGACATTCTGAAAGAATTACTACTATCCTGAGCCCAGTTTTATGAACACAAAAATACCAAAAAATTAAATGAAAACTATTAAATACATAACTAATATTTTTCAAAATCTAAAACACGTAAATCAACCCCAGTGCAAAATAATTCAAATACTAATTTGTATATATATATATATATATATATATATATATATATATATATATATATATACACACAAAGACTCAAACACACACACACGCACACGCACACACACACATATATATATATATGACGAAAAATAGTTTTAAGGTATGCTATATTTCATTAGTATTTGGGTAAATGAATAATTATTAAACTTTTTTCAAATAATTCTTTTCAGTATTCTTCGATCATGTCATTTTAAATACTTTGTTTTACACTGCGTGCCAAATTATTATCAAGATAACTTTTTTCTAATATTTTAAAAAAACGTCCAATCAATTCACACAAAATTTTCACACAGTGTTTGCAACACTGACCTGCGCAATCACTGAAATTTTTGACCTGATCTGCGAAATGTAGACAAACTGGCGCCATATTTGTTATCAGCTCGGTGATTTGAGCGTGCCAAATTATTAGAAAACTGTAAGAATTTAGTGAAATGATGGACCGTAAAAGCAGTTTAAGTGATGCTGAAAAGAAAACTATCACCTCAGAACTCTCAAAAGGTAAATCTACCCTAGAAATTTCTAAAATGATAGGGAGGTGTCATCAAACAGTGAAAAAGTTCACCGCCAACCCTACACAAGTACGCAAAAGGGCAGATAAAGGCAAGCCGAGGGTTATTTCACGTCGTCTCATGTCACGACTTAAACGAGAGGCCACGAAGAACCCTGGACTTACCAGTCAAGAGCTTTTCAGTCGCATTGGGGATCCTACTGTGTCTAAAAGTACTCGGTGTCGGTATCTGAGGGAAATAGCAACAACAGTCAAACCTGTATCGAAGTCTCCGTTGACGAGAAATCACATTCAAAATCGTTTGAAATGGGCCGAGGACAATATGAAGATTGACTTTTCTAAAGTTTTGTTCACAGACAAAACTCGAGCAACACTTGATGGGCCAGGTAGATGGTGCAAAGGCTGGGCAAGGAACGGACAGAATCGTTATCAGCGTTTGAGACGCCAACAAGGCGGTGGAGGCATAATGATCTGGGGTGGTATTATTGAAAAAACATTAGTGGGCCCATGGAGAGTACCAGATGGCGTCAAAATGACTGCTGATGCATACATAGCGTTTATGAAGGAGCATCTTGAACCGTGGATGAAAAGACAAAGAGTTGCCTTCAGAAGGGCCATTGTTTTTATGCAAGATAATGCTCCCTCACATGCTCAAGACTACTGAATATTTGAAACAGTTAGGCTTCGATGGACCTCGAAAAATGAAGTGGCCAGCAAATTCTCCGGATTTGAACCCAATCAAAAACCTTTGGAGCATCATGAAGCGAAGACTGTACGCCAACGGACGACAATTCAGGGGCAACGCTGAGTTGTGGGATGCAATACTTGACGTATCTCGCGGCATTGCAGCAGATGACATCCTAGAATCAACATCATCTTCAAGTAATTTCAAAACAGGGAAAGCACATTCCCTATTAATTTGTTTAAAACTGTGACTTTGTTTGTATCTGTTATTATTTGTTTGATTATCTTCTTTATTAGCTTCTTTTTATCATAAACATTCACGTGCAACATTAATAAACGTTTTGTTTGCTCAATTCTGGGAATTTTACTAAAACTTTCTAATAATTTGGCACGCTCAAATCACCGTACTGATAACAAATATGGCGCCAGTTTGTTTACATTGCGCAGATCAGTACGAAAATTTCAGTGATTGCGCAGGTCAGTGTTGCCAACATTGTGTGAAAATTTTGTGTGAATTGATTGGACGGTTTTTGAAATATTAGAAAAAACGTTATCTCGATAATAATTTGGCACGCAGTGTAATATTCAGTTTTAAGAAGTATTTTAAATTTTTAATTTAACTTTTAATAAATTCCATTTATTTGAATAAATGAATTTTACAATTTTTTCATATTTTATTTATATTTATTATTGTAGTGAAATTATTATTTAATGAGCCGGAAAATATTTTATATAAAAATTTTTTGCTACACACACACACACATTTTTTACACACACACACACACAAACATATTCACACGAAATATATATATATATATATATATATATATATATATATATATATTCAATGTGTAAGTATTTTTTGTAATATTTTCAGATTATATGACGGAGAAGAATTGGCCATCCATTTGTATTGATAAAAATATTTTTCAAAAAACAAATGATTGTAACCCATTGATACATTTGCATGAAAGGGTACCATAGTTAATATTTATAATTATTAGCGAAAAAGTCTTTATCATTTTTTTTGCAATATATATATATTATAACTTATATATATATATTCTGTTCTCAACCTAAATAACATCAAAAATAAGATCCAGGAAAGGCTACACCATCCACTTTCAAAAAAATGAGGGTTTTCTTATCGTACATTTAATTTAAAAAAAAAAAATTACCAATCATAAGTTTTTTCGAAAATAATCTGACCGGATAGTCGAATTAGAAATTTTGAAATAAAGTTCATATTTTAAAATTTATTACTTTTGAAATCTATGGTTTTATTTTATAGCATTTAAATGTATACCCTTGGAAAAGTAGCATATTGGTAATACATCTGTTTTTTGAAAGTTTCTCATTATAAATTGTTAGCCATTGATTCCTTTTGGTTCGTTCAACAGCGACTAGAGCTTTTTCTCTAAACACTCATATTTATTATATATCAAATTTATTTGTATTGTTGATATAATCAAAAATGGTATCGGATGATGGTTATTTAAAACATGTAAATGATTCTTAAACCTATTGTCTTTTTTTTTGCAAATGTTATAATTAAAACATTTTTAATGAGTAAAATGCATCAGGAGAGTGTAAATATTCATTCCATGTTCTTTTAAAGTTTTCCTGAAATCAGTTTAGTACGTTACATTAAGATTTTTCAGCTATTTAGCAATTCAAATGTTCCAGATATCTTTTGCATTCTCTCAAAAACAATTTTATATATATATATATATATATATATATATATATATATATATATTTTAATCTAACGTCCTTCACAAAATAGTTCTGTTATCATTCAAAATATTTATTTTATTTTACCTACATCCTGACACCGGCACATGAGATTTGTTTATAGTGGTGAAGGCCTTTTGCAGGACCATCCAATTTTTTTTAAAATGAATACAGAAACCTGGTGCACCGAATGCATGCCAGAGGTTCCCAAATCCCTCCGCAAATTTTGAATTCAGAGTTGTCCTTTTTCATTACCAGTTGCCATCCAAGGTATATAGAACCCAGTCTGTCCTGCTTTTTACCCATAGCTGGAGGGAGATGATAAGGATACATACCTTTCCCAAGGGTATTTAAAACGAACGAAAAATGAATGATTTTTCTTCGAATAGTATAATTTTTATATATATATATATATATTCAAATGTTTGTTATATGAAAAACCACTGGATATACCGTGAAAATTATTTCAATATGTATGTTATAAAATATGTATGTATGTATGTATGTATGTATGTATGTAAAATAAATGTATGTATATGTATGTATGTATTTTATGTATGTATGTATATAATATATATATAAATTTGATTAAAATAAAAAAAGACAAACTTATCTATTTATTTTAATCAAATGATTTAATATCTTATGATAAAATTTTCGTTAATTATCATTTTTAATGAAAAAAGAAAAATCAAATTGATTGATACATGTTTTATAATCCTTTAAAAATAAACTTTCGGCTATAAAATTTTCATTAAAAAAAAAATGACACTTACAAATTAATATATTAAAAATTGAATGAATATTGTTAAAAAATGATATTCTGTTTTCTTTGTTTTTTTTTCTCAAATAACGTTTTTGTAATTCATAAAATATACAGAGTTTAAAATTCTGTGGCTCATCATTTCACACACAAAATAATAGAAGGAAGATAAAATTTAGAAGTGTT
This sequence comes from Acanthosepion pharaonis, assembly GCA_903632075.3. Lineage (NCBI taxonomy): Eukaryota > Metazoa > Mollusca > Cephalopoda > Sepiida > Sepiidae > Acanthosepion > Acanthosepion pharaonis. Next base: position 180,249 of record CAHIKZ030001304.1, on the reverse strand, counting down.
AAATAATAGGAAGCAATATTAAAAAAACAATGGCTTCTTGAACTATAAATATAGGCATTTTAAGATATTTGTTAATGTTTTCATAGTTGATTTTATTTTAGTTTATATATATATATATATATATATATATATATATATATATTTTATTTAGATTTCATTATCGGATAAAAAATTTTTTATTGAGATAAATCATATCAAAATTATAAAATTGAAACCATTTTTAACATTTGAAAAGGAAATTTTGTTTCT